>MU399513.1:511493-648432 GCA_022578845.1 Hypoxylon cercidicola
GCCCCCCCCCCCCCCCCCCCCCCCCCCCCCCCCCCCCCCCCCCCCCCCCCGGCCCCGCCCCCCCCCCCCCGCGGCCAGAAGCTTTCCTTGGTTGCAGTGTCTAGCTGTGATTTTATACATTCAAGAGATGGGTTACGGGCAACCGATCAAAAAGCAAAATCGAGTTACGGGTTCATCGGCGGCGCGATAGGGGGGAGAGGGCGTTTTTGCTACATGGGGTTTTTTTGCGATATTTGCATAGCATTGTTCGTCGTGTTTTTAAATCACTCTACTTCTTGTTTCACGATGCGCATTGGTTTATGACGGGGTCACGGTTGAGGTTGAAGTTGGGGTGGATGGGGTGGAAGGGGTGGAAGGGGTGGAAGGGAAGAAAATAGGAGAGGAGAGGAGAGGAGAGAGGTGTATAACCGGCCTGATACATATGATACCTACCTTACATACCTGATAGTAAAAAGAAAAAAGGATGGCTTTACCGTCGATACATGTTCGTGGAGAACTCCGTCAAGCGTCATCTGATTTGGTACGTCGTGGCCGAATCTTCAGGCCTCCAGGTGCTTACGCTACTGGTTTCGTTTCGCTTCCTTCCGGACTTGGCCTCGTGTTGGATGTTGATGAAAGCTGGCCAGTTGTCTTTTTCAAATATCTTCGTATACGAAGTTAGTAAACCCCTTGTTGACTACTCGTTGATAAATATATAGGTACCTACGTACACGTCGTTTTGTTTACATATCATGGTCCTTGAACAGGTAGGTCCTCGAGTTGCAGTTGTCTCTCACGTCTAAGTTACAATTTCTGGCGTGTCGCGATCTCTTACCCATTGTGGCGAAAGGAACGATATGCCCAAGAACACCTGTAAATTGGCTTTCTTAACCTTGACTATTCTGGAATGAAGCAGAGCTTGGACTTGCTTTCTCTGTGATAGAGATGAAGGGTTACTTAGGTCTACTTGATACAAGCTCTGATGGGCGACTTGCAGCTTAGCTGAAGTTGTTCATTCATGCCCAGCGTCCGTTAGATATTGTGCAACTCAACTTTAATATTGTGGCGTTAAGCGACATTACAATATGGTACTCTACCTAAGCTTCAAAATTCGACTGTATATTCCGTCAACACTTTACTTTAACTCTTGCTATCGAGGACCAGGTGAATCAACGCACCGACCGAAAGAAAATATCACTATATTCTCTTTAGACAAGACGAAACCATATCCGATCTCGGTCCTTTTGAAGCTTCGGTATCAGATAACGTGTATTAATTACTATTCAAGAGTTCTCGACCACATGCTTAGATTCGGCTGATCAAGCGTGATCGACAAGGACGAGCCCTTGGGGCTACCGCCGTGTCTCGCGTATAGTAGTAAGCCTGGGTTCGTTAGCACGCGGCACGGGCGAGATCAGCCCGGCTTCTTATCCGTTGGCGGCATAAACCAAGATATTGCGCTGCAGCCTCGCGGCGCTGCCCGTGGCTTTCTGCCAAACCCGCGTCCCTTCTCCCGCAGGATTCGTGGTTTGTTTCAGGTTCCGGCACTTGGTGAGCCGTCGGGAAACAACAACATTTCGACTTCCCACGGCGGAGACCGACTCGAAGAGCATGATGGCTCTTTGGCAGGAAACCCGCCGCAAACCTAGACACCTAGGTACCTACCTATCTTTTACATATAGAGGGTATGCTGACGGGTGAGTATGGGCTACGCTCGCCTCGTCCGCAGTGCTTTCAGCTGAGCAGATCCATTGCCCCCAATATTTCCCTGCAGTCTGTCAGTGCCCTTCTAGAAGGGTGAAAAGGATTCCAATGGAACTGCTTGGTCTCTTCAATATCTGTCTATTAATTTAGCCGACGACATCCTAGGATAGGTATTTGCCTTGGTTAGGATTGGGGGGGATCTGGTAGCGCCTATTTTCTCGCTTCTAGGCGTAGGAGCTCCTAAGCGCGGTCACACATGGTCCGTGATGGCGCGGACTACCCCCTACCCGTGTAGTGACGAATTCCCATGTGATAGACATGCTCTATAAAGTAGAATCGGTATACCTAGATGTAAGGGAGTAACCTCATCTTCACCTGAAGTAGTAACATGGTTGTGTCATCTGTTTGTCTACCTACCTTATAAATGGAAGAGAAAAAAAAAGAAATTATATCGGTAACCTACGATATCTGATTTATGATCATTTTCATTGCCGCGCGGCAAATTGCATTGGGGGCCGCATCTATTAATTAACTTACGGAATAGTCCATGTAGATAGACGAATATTGACAACCATGGCACTTCAATCTGCACCTATTAATTTATATCGATTTGTCTCGAAATGCGGGATGCCTCTAAACCACCCCAGACCACCCCCCACGGATCTCGACGCCTTTCCGGGTTCAGCGATCTGGAGAGATCTGTCCGACGCGCATTGATGAAGGGAGAAGCGAGCAATCCTAAAGGTCCTTCATCCATCTAGGAACACCTGCACTGGCATTTGCTACCAATAGCATCGCCATGATAAGATCTTACGTGCTCATTCGAAAATCTGAGACACAGACTCTCGTAATGCGACTTGGACGGGTAGGGTCAGGACAATTAATAAGAAAATATTTAACTGATCTCCAGACTCCCCCCTGTCGTCGCCGTACCAGGTAGCCAGGTTCCCAATCTGGGATTGGACACGAGCCAAGGGTTCGCGTTTCAACTCGCAAGGCGCTTACATACCTGAAGCCTGATAGCCCGATCGTCCAGCCATCGGCATTTCACTTCCTCGTAAAAGCCATACACGATGTGTAAGAGAAGCAGATATCGGCTTCTCCTCATCTTAAACATGCCGTCATCGCAGGTTTGCCCAGGGCTAGGCTGACGATGGCGATAATGGTGATGTTCATTAAACCACAACGGGGTGCGTTTGCGGACGGGCAGGACAGGGGACTCCCGCCTTATTCCGCCTGGACTGTGCACACATCACGATTCACAGGGCGGATCGACAGGGGACGTCAGACAGCCAAACCCCTCGCCCCTCCTACGTACATACGTGTACGGGGATCTACGCTTGTCGATACGAGAGCTCTCCCACTTTTGAAACCCATGGCGGCGATCCGTTCAGTGATATGTTCACGGACCACTTTGAATACATACAGCTTGACAGACACGCAGCACGCTGACACAGGCAGCGCTCGGCACGGCATTCCAGGCCGCGATCCCGTTTGTTCCTTTATTCGGAGACGACTGAGACAAATGGCAGTTCAAGGGTACATAATAATGCCGGTATAGGATGGTATATTTGACACGACTATTCCCGTAGTTACGGTAAAGGCATGGAAAAGGAGGTTACCCGTTGCGGAATTATAGGGAAACAATACATACGTACGTACATACATATGTATGCAGGTGGTAGCGCTAAGGCAGGAGAAAAAAAAAAGCTGCCAAACGGAGAGAAATATTCGTCTGATCTAGCAGGACAGTTGGAAAACCCGCAGGTATCGGCCGAGGCACTGACAGAGATGACGGAGGCGCCAACCCCCCCCCTACCTAGCCAACCAAAGCCCACATGCTTGCACGAAATGTACTATTGTAGCTTCACCTGAATTCACCTGAAAATCGACGTTGCATTCGTATACATCGGGGTGGGCCCATGCGACAGCTTTGGGACGAGTGAGTTACTGGATGGGCCAACGGATGGAGGGATTCAACGCGGATTCAACGCCCACAGTCACATCAGTGAGTCAAGTAACCCTCTCCTACTGTATACTAACGACAACTTCGCCGACTTGTGCTACGCGATTGGACGAATGATACTGAACCGTCCGAGCCGAGAGTCGACCTAGCACCTCACATTTCAATAGTCTCTATCTGCGTAAAATCTACAGGACCGGATCGCTTTCTCGCCATGCTCTTTCGGAGCCTAACTGCCAGACTGCTAGGTTGAGCCTGTAGCAGGATGCTAAGACGCTGGAATTCCAGAACTTCGTGAGTCGGATGCGATCCAATCACATTCGAGACACCCCTTAGACTGGATTAGGGCGGTTTGTTAAGCATCAATGTAAAACAACCTACGGAGGCAGAGCTACGGGGGGGGATCCCATTCCTTGGCCGGTCAGCTACAGGTACCGTACTGGAGATCAGACTTCCCGACAAGCCACCCCAAGATAGGAAACAAGTTCCACAAGGCTACTGAGGTTCCTTTCACCGTTCACGAGGGATATGCACTGCACGCACTGCACGCACTGCACAGTACCCACCGGCTACGACTAGACCGGTAGAGGAGCTTGAGAAGTCGACTTTCTACTGCTGATGCTACTATTGCTAGGTACATATAAATATATATACTGTGTGTGGCGAAGAAGCTCGTATGGGGAAAGAAAGATAAATTCCACTTTTCGGATGGTGAAACCTAGACGGTGGATTGGACGTTGGTTTCGTCTCTACTCTTCGGACCAAATTTGTAGGAAACAAGAAAAAAAAAGAAAATGAGTGCCGATAACGAAAACCATTCGAAAGTGTTGGATATCGCAAACCCCAACCGTCAGTCTACTGTTGTATAAACCGTGCCCTTTCTGCCTTTGATGTCTAGGGGTTAATTACAAATTACAAATCCAATTGTTCGTCGTCGTCGTCGTCGTGGCAGGGATATAGGGATAGTATCGAAGCCCACACTTCTCTCACACGTAACTGTCTTGACTTGTGTCATTCCTTATCCCCCAGTCCCCTTTCATAAAATCTCGAATCGGAGGAATTTTGAGTATGCTTGAGTCCGTGCTGTACCTGTAGCGCAACTAAAGCACGCTAACGACTCAGGGTGCCTAATGGGGTAAGTAATTGGCTTCTGCTGGCGCAGTAGCAGGCATGGCAGGGATAGTAGGGATGGTTGCAGCTAGTAGGGATGAAGGAGAGAGGGGCAAAGGGACGAGGGACAGGAGGGATCGCAGGCTGGCAGGGCATAGGCATAGTCTGTGCTTCTGGAAACAACCCTGAACCTCCTTGATCCCTGGACCTTAAGTGGTGACAGTGACAGTGACAAAAGAATATGCACACTTCCACCGCAGAAATGGTAGTGAACATGTGCAAATCTTTTTTTGGTTACCAAGTCTGGCAGGCTCTGGCTTGCAGGCTTGCAGGTTCCAGGCTTGGTAGCAATGCCCTGGCCCTGGCCCTGGGGTAGAGCCAGAGCCTTAGCCAGAGCCCTGAAGGAAGAGTGAAAACTGAACTTCCGTTTTACTGTGTACTTCCCTTAAAACATCTCCTACAAAGGTGCTACCGCTAAATGGGAGGTCGGCCCATCAGCCTGCCCCTCTTTCCCGCCTCGAAACCTCGAAATCCTTTCCTTACCCTTCCCTCCTTACCTAAACCTTACCTTAATCACATACCTTCCGCACTCGTCTCGCGTCGAGTCCTTTCGCTACATTTTTTTCTTCTTCTTCCTCTAATCCCTCTTTTCCTCTTTTGATTTTCTTGTTAGGGCAAGAGTTTCGGCGCAGTTCGTATATACATCTATCTCGTCCGAATCGAGTGCTATTTCGAATCTCTCCCCAAGCCACAATTTTTGGCACTTGTCTATACCATAGTAATACACCGATTCATCGACCGGTACACGTATCTCACACCACCAACTCGCCCATTTGTGGGACAAGCGCAGCCCAGTACAACCACTATCGTCCGCGGGTTCTATCCGGTCCGGCGGTATTGAGTAGGAAAAGGAAAGATTTGGCGGTTAATTAACCATCGACCTAAGGGCGACGTAAGGTAGCAAAGGCGAGCTACAATCGTAGAGCGACACAAACTCCGAGGAAACAAAGAAAGGACGGAAACCCAGACATCGGATCCGATCCTCAAGGCCATTCCCTCGAACGACCATTCGGTATTCGATCCCATCCCAAGCTCACCGGTATCATCCCGTCGGCGGACTTCCAGTCGGTCGGAATACCAAACTTTCGGCATCGTATCATCTCAGATCCGTCCGGATCAAGGCCCGAAATAGAGCGGTGCGTTCCCAAGACTGATTGCTTACTCGGACCCGGCACGCGCGCTGTCTGTTCGTCTTTTTGTCGTGCCGTTCGTGATTGGCAAAGCTCCTGTAGCTCATCAGAGGAATTAGTAGGTTAAATCGATCAACCAAAGCGATCATTGGCGCGTTTGGAACAGGTAACACGCCTGCCAATACGGAGTCGGGCAGATTGAGAAAAAGGAGAAGTTGATTATTGGCCGCAGCGCATTTGCACCACAGTCGGGGCCCAACATCAATATTTCTGCAATCCAGGTCTGCAGAGCGCAGGTTGTAAAGGAGGGCTCAAAGTGCGCCTCATCTCCGTCAATCAATTTGGCTGACATCTGGAGCGTCTTGTATGTCCCATCGCTGCAACACTTCCACACTTTCCCTTCATTTTTCTCCCTGCCAACTCCCGTGTGGCGCATCGACCATTTCAGCCGGGAATAAAACAAGCGAGGATCAGCAATAAACCAACCAAGAAAAAAAATACTCAGTCCCCAAGCTCACATCATCGTACCTGGGAAATTGCCTTATCAAGGAACAAGCTTGAGCTTTTGTACACAATGAGTGCGGCGATCGCAATGGCCCCTTCTCCGGCTCCCCACGACAGACCGGCTTATGCTGAGTTGGCTCCTGCGACCAGTGCCGCGGGTAGTTCCTCGATGACGCCTGGAACTGCCGCTGTATCGGCTTCGTCGCCTTCCGTACCACGCACTTCAGTTGCGGTTTCGGGCACACCGATCAATGCTTCTATCTCTGCTACGCAACGTCCTGCCAGCCGAAGTCCCACCAGACCGGCTACCCAGACCGCGGCAAAGTCATCTCCCCCAAGCGCGTAAGTCTTTTACTCATTTGGTCCCAACTGATCCTTCAATCCATCAAGAAAAAAAAATTCAAACCCCTAAAAGGGGAAAACCTGTTACGCTCCAATGTTTTCCTACCGCCGTGTCAGACTGATAACTAATCATTGCTCGTGCACACCACAGTCCACGAGATGTTGGGAGCGCTTCAGCACCTAAGATCATCGTGAAGAAGGAGCCAGGATCTCCAGACATCCAATCCACTCGCCATCGCCCACGAAAGCTGGATCTATCCAAGAACACTCTCACTGGGTCGGGCGCCGCAACGGCTCGCCCGGCGCTAGGAAGGGAAGGACTCGGCATTCAGCAAGTGGGTATCGCATGCTTGTCGCCTGGCTTCTCTACCCACGATCCTGTAATGAAGGAACACTTACAGCAGAGCATGAATGTTAGAGAACAACAACGCCGAATCATTGAGGCTAGGTTGCAGCAACAATCTGCTAAGGGGGATGGTCCTGATCTTGGAAGAGATAAGGAATCCGCTAACCAATTCGCCGCAAAGACGCCTGGCATGTCTCGACGAAATAAGGCTCCTCCGGGGTTGAGCATTGTAGCCCCGTCTCACGAGCAGTTTGCTCACGAACGAGTAATACAGTCTGCTCCGTTAGGCCAGACTTTCACCGGACGCCACAACCCGCAGCCATTGACTCGGCACCTTGCTAATCATCCGTCGAATTTGGCAAGCACGTCTCATATTCACCACGTTCCTGCAAACCAGACGGCCAACCGCTTACCTCCAATTTCCGATGTATTCGGTAATCAAGGACTTCCGTCACATGGGGAGCCCAACACCCGGTCGTTGTATCCTGGCTCGAGCCATGGACCCCTGGCGTCGCCTAGCCACCCGCCTCCAGCTCCTTCGCAGCCGCCCATGTCAGGCCGATCCAGAGAGTATAAGTCGGCCGAGGAAGCGCAGCAGGAATTAGCTGGCGGGCGGCCGGAACTGCTCCCCAAGATTGTCCATTATACCGGACACCAACCTCCGACCCCTCCGTCGCCCCGGAATGGAATGAACGGAATGACCGGGATGAACCCCTTGGATGCCAGCCGAAGTACAAGCAAGCGAAGGACGCGTGCCGAATACGAGGAAGGTAGCCCTCCTCTAGGTCATGGACCTGCACCTCGGAGAATGCAATTTGGAAGTGGCCGGGATAGCCCCGAAACCCAGGAGAGGAAACGTGCCGAGTTTATCAGATGTTGCGAGACAATCTGGGATCTGTTCCACTCATGAGTTTTTTTGCACCCATAATATCGGGGTCGATCGGATTGATTTTGCAATTTCACGACTTTACGCCGCGGTACGAAACATATGACCCTCTTCCGTGTATTAGCTCCGACGGAAGGTTTTGTTTTGGGGGGCGAATATGCCTATGTTGATGGGCGGTCTGGATTGTGAAACGACTCATGTCCGCCATCTGATGTTAACGCATATGATCCTATCGTCCTAACGCGGGCCACGTACTCGCGGAATACGGATAGCGATCAAGGAATATAATATTTCTTACTGACTGTGCCATCGTGAGGGCGGCGGCGACATTGGGCACGAGGGTCGTCGCAGTGGGTGTTTAGTCTGCTGTCGGACGCGGAACTCGAGAGTGGCCTCGTGGGCATCCGTCTCTTACGAACTTGACACCTGGCATCCACGTTAGTGGGAGAGGAAAGATTGGGGGCGGGTTTCCTTTTGTCAGCTTTGGGGAGGGGGCGGTCTTTTGTCTCTTTTGGAGGTGGATTCAGTTTCATCTCGCATACAATTTTTTTCTCGATGCTGAAGACGCGAAATATGATTCGGTGGTACATGTGTGGACGGGTGGAATTAAAAGCCATGTGGGACGCCAATAAGAGGCAGGCCGCGGCCGCGAGGGATTGGCGTTGTATTTATTTTTATAAGCTGTCGAGAAGAGCTTGAGCTGTTGGCAAGCTTTGGTGTAGAAGATGATGGGGCTGTGAATGAGGAGGAACCCGGGAGAATAACCTACGGGTTCCGGTAAATACATAATACCTATGGCTCTTTTCAACTCTGTTCTCTGCTCTGCTCTTGCAACGAGATGGGGTTCCCATCTTTAAATACGATTTGCATATATTACATGTGATATGTTATCTGTCACTTTCAATCTGTCACTTTCAAGAATGGTCTGACCGCTATGGGATGCGTAATGCACTCTAATTCGCGATATTAAGTGGTCTTAGTAGCCCACAAAGAGCGATCTGAGACAGGTCTAGCGACGCCGTTCTTCTTGAACTCGCCCAAGAACGCCATATACTTCTTGGTTTATTTCACATATGGAAATAAGAAAAATAGTGAGACATTTCGATACTATAGTAGGAACCATAGCAAATAAAGTCGCTATGATACAACGCCCCTTCTACTCCATTTTACTACCTCTGTCACCAGAGTCAAAATCAAACTCTAGGGCAAAAAATATCTATCTAGGTCTAGGGGAGGTACAAGCTACTAACCTAGGAAGGATCATAGGTTAGGTGTATCTCGAAGGCAAGGCTAGGACTCCGGTTGGAAGAGCCTCACTGTCACGTGTATTAACCCCTCTAGATAGATCCTACAGACGAGATATCATTTCAGAGACGTCAACAATACAATCATCCTCGACCACGTCATGACGTTCAGCAACAGGGACTCGCTGGTCTTCGCCGCCCTAGCTACCGATCGGGGGTCATATAAATCGGGCGCGAGAAACATAACGGTTGATGCGAAGAGACTGGATAGTGAGCTCCAGTGCGGGCATACGTCCATGCATAACAGTAAAAAGGTCTGGAGCCGTTCATTTCAAGGTTAATAGTATGACAGAGTCCGAGAACAATAATGATTGGCATTCGGATATCACATGTTAGGGCCACTGCCATATGAAGGGTCTCGAGTGGAATGACCGCCCCCCCAATGATTGCAGGCGACATCAAGATTGGTGAAAGTGGTAAAGAGATTCCAAAGGATGATCCGAGAGCAGCAGAGCTCTTCCTCGATATTTGATGCCGCTTTGCTTGGAGCAACGCATTCGACAGCTGGGAACGCACGGGACTCGGTGTATGGAGTACTCGGTTTGGCTCCCGGAGGCATCGCTCCCGACTACAATAAGTCCGTATACGAGGTATACCTGGAGGCGATCGTACACGGCGACGAGCCCCGAAGGAATTTGAGTAAGTGCTTAGAGCGTCTCCCTTCTTGGCTGTTAGATTTCTCAACACTTCATCAACTGCCCGGTGCTATGTGTATCGACAATCGCCCCGAACTACGACTACTGCTCGGTACTATGGAAATTCAACCACCTAGAATTATCGAGAAGGTCGTTCTTTGCATCCAAGGCGCGGTTTGCAGTCGTGTGAATCTCGTCAAACAGTACGACCTCGGCCTCACCCGCAAAGCCGTCATCGAGATTTTATATAAGCTTTGTGTTGAGTACCTTGCTGAGTTTGTCCATGTTGAAGCCCCGTCCGACATAATATCTGGGGTAGAGGGGAGACCCTTACAAGAGTTGATGGATGTCTTGGATTGGCAGGGGAAGGACTCGAGAAGGAGACTCGACTCGACAAATTCCAGGGTTGGGCTGGCATCCGCATGACTACAGTCTCGTGGTGCTTCTTCACGCTATTGCTCACCGGCGAGAAGGAACTAGAGGACGCCGACAGGGCAAAAGAATTATGGCGGCTTGGGTTGCCTCCTCGCCTCGCACCCCTGAGCAAGGTCCTGATGGATTACTTTGAAGATTCGGACAAGGGGTTTCCCGACCCCGAAGCGCCGGCCGAATTTCCGCTTGGGAGTGAATACGGTTGCACATTCCGAGAGTTCATGGACTCGATGTATGCCTGTTCACGCAGGACTCTGTTCCAAACCGACCAGGGCCAGCTAGGCCTCGGACCGCGACATCTACGGCAAGGAGATCTTGTCTGTGCCGTCGACCGTCTCACGCTTCCGATACTGCTGAGGGAAGTCGAACGTCCGGGGATCCTACTTGGAGCATGTTGGAACCTGCTACGTCTCGGGGTTATCTGACGGAAAGCCCGAAGACATGGTCAGAAAGGGGGAGCTGGAACTGGAGACATTTGAGATACATTGAGGATTTCGCTCTGCGTCTTCTGCGAGCAACCGGGTCATGTTCGTCTTGTAGCTCTTGAGCTAGAATGCATGCTACCATAGACTACTTGGCATATCTATCAGTCTTATTGACGCATATTATGACATAATATACATATTCTTCAACTACTCCTGGTGCCTCGCAAGGGGACTAGCACGTATCCAGAATAGAAAAGGAAAATAGCTAAGCCGCCGGTAGATTACCGAATACATACCTATAAACCGGATCATCCCTTTAACCCTCCTCCCTCCCCCAGTCCACCAGGTCATACACCACCGGCGGCACGTCCCTTCACACATCGCAGCTTCCAGCCACCCCGGCGCACTTCGGCCCCTCAAAACACCACCCATGACTCAGGCGTCAAGAACACTACTGACCGTCCGAGTCTGAGCCACAGACGGCCCCACGAGGTCCAGAAGTTAAGCCGCCCCCGGCGTCTCGGCGGCAAACTACGCAGGGACGCGACTGATACCTTCTAGCTTGGATGCTGCTTTTTTCTTTTTCTTTCTATGAGAGTTTTGTTCGAAACTGGCGCTGGTCATCTGTGTTGACTCGGTTTTAGATGGAACTTGAACTCTGGTGGCTCGGCGGTGCTGCTTTTACGAGTAGTAGCGCCGTAGATTAGAAAAATACACACACACGGACAGAGATGTATATATATTTATATAGGTACATATATATATCGTTGGAGCGAAGGGTATTGGCGTTGGCCAAGCTGTAACACGCTCGTCCGGTAGGCCTGGGTTTGCTATTACTCTAGGTGGAGATTAGATAGATAGGAAACGGAATGTTATGGTGAATGCGGATGTTATTCAAATAGACATTACTAGTCTGTCCTAATAGTATGGTGAACGAAACACCGGCCACTCGGATTGTCTAGTAAGTGCCAGCAAAGCAATGTACTAGGCGCGAGGTCCAGCTGCCTACCTCGGACTGTACCGTCGCTATCTAGAATGCTCCAGACCAGAAAGGTCACCTTGAATGAACAACCAGATCTTGGTCACCATATCCGCCCCCTCCTGGATCCGAGGCGCCGAGCGAGTGGACCGAACCGAGGCCAACCACTCCAACCAGCTGCCCAGCTTCCTCTCCCTTCCTCTGCAGCTGTCTAGGAGGAAAAGAAGAATAATGCGAGTCTGTCTCTATTCTTATACATGTATTCTTTATACATGAATACTAGAGTCACCCTTATCGGCGCTCACTCGCAGTGCGCGTGGCGCATCTATCACCTATCCAGTTTTGATGCGCTGCGCTGTGGAATCCTGGTGCCATAGGCCCTGAAAGTGTCAAGACACGCAAAAATGTGTCAATCCGAATAGGAGAACGAAAGAACAATGCAAACCAAACCGTAACCTCCCCTCACCAGAACTCCGCGCAGGATGAAAAAAAAAAAAAAAGACTTGTTCGTGAAAGAGTTCTGTAACCCATGCTTATCGCTTTGTGGTTTGTGATGCAATGTTATCCAACATGTTGGCAAAGTGCACCATAGTCGTCAACTCCTAGAGGGCCATGAGACGAAAACCAGCTCCCACGACTTCTCGGTCACGGAAGTGTCGTCCCTTTGCCACGAGAGACGCTGCTCGTAGGGAAGGCCGTCGCCTAAAGGCCCTCTTCGCCGGCCTTGCAGAGTTTGATTTCTCTGCCCCATTCGGATTTCAGTACCTGTGATGCCGTGATACGTCGCGTAGGGTTGGGGTCCAAGATGGAGTAGATAACATTGCGACAGCGAGCCTTCACGTCATTCATCAGATTTCGAACCAAAAAAAAAAAAAAAAAAAAAAAAAAAACCGATCGGGCCAAACTTACACGGTGCAGCGACTCAATTGGGCCGTAGCCCTCTTCATCACGGCGTCCCTCCAGGTATCGCTCGTAGAACTCGTCTTCGTCCTTCTTGGCGACTCGCCAAAGATGTCTTCCCGTTCGCATCGCCATATAAATGACACCACAGGCCCAAACATCGACCGCGCGAGCATCGAACTCCCGATCTATGTATTCCTCGGGGGCGATGTAAGGAGCCGAACCACAGAGGCCCGAGACCATGTGCGCGTCGTTTTCCCAGGCCATTCGGAAGCATTCACCATTGCCGAAGTCAGTGATTTTCAAAGCGCCGTGGCTAGTAAGAAGCAAGTTCTCCGGTTTTAGGTCGCGGTGCGCGACTCCCATCTCGTGCAAATACTCGACGCCACGCATCATCTGTTTGAAGTAGCAGTCGGCCTCTGCCACTTCCAGTTTTCCGGCCGAGAGGACTAGCGTATAGAGGTCGCCGCCTGAGCAATATTCCATGACCTCGCAGAAGTCTCCTTTCTGGTCCTTTAGAAGGTCCAGGGTGTGAATGATGTTCGGGTGGCGCAAGGAGGATGATATGCAGAATTCGGCCGTTAGACGCTTGCTGTACTTCTTTTCCGTCTCCTCGGGTCTGCGCCGGAATTCTTTGACGGCAAAAAGCTTCTCCCCGTTCTCCATTTTCTTATGCGATATTCTCACGATGCCGAATGCGCCACGTCCTACCACCTCTTGACACTTGCCATATTTCTCGACAAGGGTAGTACTTTGGTTCGGACCTCCTTTCTTGTCGCCGGCCAGCGATTCCTTCTCTTGCTTCAAAGTATCGACCCAGCTAGAGACTAAAGATAGATCGGCTTCCTGTGGCTGGTCCTGTTTTTTGCCGAGGAGGGTCTTCCACATGTCAGACAGCTTCTCTTGTCGCTTGCTACCCTTCAGATGGTGTTCGTGACCGCCGGCGACATCAGGGTTGACAACAAAACGCTGGTGGAATATGGTCTTGGAGGCGGCGGCCGGGTCAGCTGCGGATGGCTTGCGAGTCACTGCGCCTGGCTTCGCGGCCGGAGCGACGCCGTTCTGGCTGGGTGCAGGACTTGGGACTGCGCGCTTGGATGGCTGCGAAAGGTCGACGGTGCTGGACTTGGGAATGTCGTCTTTATTTGAGAACATTCTAGTAAATCTGTCCTTGATAGATGCCTTCTCGGGTTGCTTCGGCAGACCCTCGGTAACGGAGGCATCGTTGCCATTCTGTGGTCGTAACTTGGGGGATATTGTGGAAAGCTCGACGGATTTTATGGAGGATTGTTTGGAGGCGCTGGGTGAGACCGTCTTTTCCGAAGCGCTCGACATCTCTGAAGCTGGTGATGCGAACGAGCGAAGTCTACAATCGAATTAAGTCTCAAAAGGGAAAGTAGTCACTTGGCGACGGGGGGAGACGGGGCACCGGCGGGGATGGAAGAAGTCTTAGTTCGGCGAATGGAGATGCGGGTGGCGGCTCGAGGTCGCCTTGGTGGGCTGCGCCCAGGTGTTGGCGACGCTAAGAGCGTATTGCAAAACGGCGTGTTGACCGAGGCGGAAGGTGGTTCGGAGGGAGGTGAGAGAGAGGAGAAATGGATTAGAAGCGGGAAGATGCCAATTTGTAGTTTCTAGTGTCCAGGCAAATGAATAATCAAAGTAGGGCAGTGTGGGGAGGCGAAATGGGCTACTGTAAGAGTAGTCTAGCTTCTAGCCTGAGGTGAGTCTAGGTCGTCTGAACTATATGATTTTTTTTTTGATTTTTTTTCTTTCGCAGTCGGGTTTGGGTTTGGGTTTGCTGACGGAGAGCGGTGAAATCTGTGTTCTGTGTTCAAATGGGGTGTGCAAAGCCGAAATTAAGAGAGAAAAGTGAAGTGCAATTGAATTGATGGGAGGAGCAAGTATGAGTTTCAAGAGCCTTCAAGGTTGTTTGCCGGTAGTGTAAGTCTTGTAGGAGGTACCGGTGGGCTTTTTTTTAGCTTTCGCTTTTCCCAACGAGTAAGTGACTGGAGTTCAAGATTTTTTAGTTTTATTTTATTAGACAATGCGTCCAGCTGATAACTAGCTCTGCCTCAGGTAACAATAGACAATGGGGAACGTACCACCCAAAGTACGTGCGTGGAAGATGGCAGAGGGCAGATGGAAGATGGAAGACGAAGACGGGTTACAGAGGTATGTGAATAGCTGTGGTGGTAGACCGGCGACAAGCCGAACGGGATGCTGGCGAATCGGTAGGAACCTTGAAAGGGTTCCAGCTAATGTTAGAGACGGAACAGATGCTGGCTGGCTGGACTCCGTTTCGATAAAGTGAAGACGGTCATTGTCAGAAGCCAGAACCAAAGGGAGGGTGCGCGCAGGATGGCTGGATGGCTGGACGGAAGCAGCTAGAGTTAAGATTCGTGGGAAGCCAGGTTGAAGTAGATCCAAGTGGAGATGAGTATGCCGCGAATAAAATGATCCTTTTTGTTAATTGTTTTTCTGGCCCCGGGGGGAATCAGTCGATGGCTAGCGAGAAAAAGAGGACCGAAATTTTTGTATTGGACGCCTGCGGTGTAGGTGATATCAGGGTATTTGTATTCATGTGTATGTGGTATATCCACGTAGGATTATGTTATGCAGGATAAGGGAAAAGGCAAGGTGAGAGAGAAGGTACATCGAGACACTCTGGGTCTCGATACTATCTTAGGTACATAACATAACGCACCAGAGTAGGAGTGGGACTGGATGCATGGGAATGATCGAATAAGGGTGGGATTGGATCGAGAAGAGCAAAAAAGGACATCCAGACATCCAGACATCCAGACATCCAGACATCCAGACATCCAGCTCGGAAGGTCAATGCTGCATGCTCACTGCTGTTGCTAATTCTGTACGCGTTGGCTGTACATCCAACCATGTAGATGTACGGACTTGGATGTACGGAAACTTCCAGTGTATGGAAATAATTTATTACAGCGTAAGTTACCCAGCTTAGCTAGTCAGCCGCTGGAGCCACACGAGCCGCTCTATGCAACTACCCACAGAGCAAAGTGACGTGACATGGGCTATCATCATCCCGAAAGTAAGATATATACCTACTGGTTAATAGAATATTGCAGTCTCATATTTAGTTTAGTGGCAAAGGGGAAATCTTTCAACGTGTTCTTTGGAAAAGTTTGCAGAAAGCAAACCTCTAGGTTAGAAAACGAGAGCAAGAAAAGTACAGGAGGCTAAGTATGAGCTGCAACGGCGATAGAAGTATCTGCAAGTAACGATAAATGCAGGTGCTCGGACTACGATTGGTGGGCTTCTAATTCCCCAGTAGGCAATCTCGAATACGCATGCACTGGTTTGGTTGGCCTGTCTTGTTCGCCGCAACCTTAGCGACGTATGTACCTATCCATTAGGTACCTTAGGTTAGGTAGGTAACACGATCTATCTTTTTTTTTTGTTGAATCGGTCCATCTGTATACGACTGACCTGGGTCACCTACCACCATCCCTAAACTAACCTATACAAACTCCTACCCTCGCCTAACTTACTAAGGTGTCGTTGTGTTGTATTTAGATGCCACGAGGTCATCTAAGCCGCTTGCTTAAAGAAAAGAGCCTCATGCTAGATTAACTTCGATTATTCCCGACTGACCTTGTTTCCGACCCGTCTCATTGTCCTGCCGCGCGGTATCTTATTCAATTCCAGATCGGTCTCTAATATTAGCATCAGCATCCTTTCTCTCATCATTCTCACCAGAGGCACATGGACTACATGGACTACATGGACTACATGGACTACATGGACTACATGGACTACATGGACTCTCCGGCACTTCTTGGAGTTCCTTCTATCGCCTCCTTTTCTTCCTATGACGGAACGCATATGTCATGCGTCTTATCGCGCCTCTTTTCTTTACAATCATTAGCCAATGGAGGCACTGTTATGTATTCCTCTTGCCGGCTACATTTTCCTCCTCGTTTTCCTCTCTAATATATGTAGCCTTGACAGTAACACCATATCCACCTCGGAGGAACGACATCCTATCTAGCTGTAGCTTACGGGAACGTCGCAAACTTGCTATCTCAACGTTGCATAATATGTCTCTGCCGATTGCAGCGAATAACCAAAAGTCTGGACCCTGAGGTTGTGCAACAAACATGGACATGGTTCGGCTACGGCGCACCGAGACCACCAGGACCACATGTTCCTAGCATCCGTGATTATCGGTCAACTTTCCCTCGCCGCCACTTTCAGTGCACAGAGACAGCATGGCCAAATTGGACGCGTTCACCGCTTCTAGTCTCCAATGCATTACGACTTTGGGCAATGTCATCTCTATCAGAAACCAGACTGACGCCTGCAGCCAGGGAATCGCCGACGTGCGCCTACGATTTCGCAGAAGGGGGCCATCAATTACCTATTGCCAGGCCTGCCTATTGCTGCACCGTTGCTTGCGGAACCTTTAATACCCTCGTCATGGATAACTATCCGTCTATGCGACTACCCTTGCTGCATGCGGCCAGTCATGATGCCGAAAGCTTCCATAGCTCCCTACCGTAGCTACAGCTACAGCTACGTGCATATCGAGTTTGAAGCACGACAGCTCTCTCATGCAGGACGGAACTCATCCACCCAAGTGCCAAGCCTCGGTCACCTTATTTTCAACCTCTGTTTTGCGGTTGGATGATTACCTATCCACAGGAGGCCTCCTAGCAGCCCCCCACAGCTAGCTAACTCCTGCTTGCTAATTCCTGCAGGTTTACCCACAGTATTCAAAATGCAAAAAGGGGTTAGGAGAGTTCTCTGCTCCGAATAAGTTCTCGCGTTGCCGACCTCCCTATGTTCCACAGGCCGTCGTAGGGCTAGGTACGGCTTGGCTCGCAATCCTATGAGATCCCAATTGGACCCAGGAGTCTGGGAGGGGGGGTTGGCGAATTGACCACAATTCTCGCTCCGGCCTGTTCTGCCTGTGCTATCAAGACGATATGACCTTCAACCATGGCCTTAAAATGCTACCAAGCGGTTTCATTGACTAAACTTCGGCCAATCCGTGACTAGCAAACGGAATCATAATCAAGAAGCTTCCAGATACCAAACACGCAGACACGACAATGACACAGCGCCTAGTGGTTGTCCGTCTTCGCCTCTGTCCGAACCATGCTCTCGCGATGGCTGACGTCATGACAACGATTCCCGCAAGCTTGTGATCGCGCCTAGGATACCAAGCACATCTGGCACATCTACCAAGCATTCATGCATCTACTGTAGATATGATCCCTCCCTCTATTACCTTCCGCCCACGCGCACTCTTACGCATCACCTAAGCATCTAACGCACTGCCTCTGAACGTGTAACGTTTTCGGGTCGACGCATTATCTGATTATCCTAAGCAGCGATGACTGGTCTTTTACGTCCCTGCCAAGTGGCCGTTCACTTCCATCTGCAGCCTCTGCTGCGAGTCCCGCATCCGCGCTTGCGCACCCACAGATAAAAAGTAAAGTGACAACGGAATTCCTGTACGCCATCGAGCAAACCCGGAGCGGACAGATATCAACGCCAAGGCGTTTTGGCCACCATGCAATGAAGATCATATACTTGGTAGCTCGATGTCTCACGATGCCGGCCACGCTGATCATCTTCATTACATTGGTCTAATCGAAAGCGGCGAAGTTACCCATACCCCCTTTCCGATCCGAACATGATTGCGGGTTGCATTACCGGTTGGTTGCCGGTTGTAGATGTTTTACTACCTAGGTTAGGTATGTAAATGACTAACCGTTGTGGTCTTGTCACCCTTGGCTATTCTCGCCTATCTAGCATAGCTTACAGTGGTCCTAGCCGCTTTTTGCAGTTGAGCCGGATTGTTCTCCGAGCTTGCATCTGACACCACACCGCTCTCAGATGGTAGTACTTCCAGCTCATATTATCATATTATCTTTCCTTTCGTCAGCTTTTCGCAGAGGTAGCAGAGGTAGCACAGCGCAAAAGAAAAGACGGCCAGGCAGTCAGACAGGCGGACAGATTTTTCTTTTTCCTTTCTTTTTTCCCCTTCTTTCTTTCTTTCTTCCTTTCTCCAAACACCGGCAAGACCGAGTTTCTCAATAATCAACACGGATGCTGAGCTAGTTACCGGTATTTTTACCTACCGAGGTGCTTGATTTTTGAGGGTCGACAGCTCGCCTCCAAATGTTGATTTTCAACCGCCCCGAGGCTTGGCCTGCTTTCGTTAACCGCTAACCGCTTAGATGCGGAGTAAATAGAGCTGATGATCCATCCTGCCATCCTCACAACCCTTGATCAGAAGGGCAAACCTACCCGGCTTGTAGGCTCGCCCTCCTTATAAATCAAGACACATGATGGCGCCCGCAAAAAGCAGACGTCGGATGGGGTTTCCCTCTTCAGCCTGGGCGGTCGCCTAAGTATCAGATCGCAACGTCAAAGGCTACCAGGTCCTTGCCTGTGCACCCACACCACGCAATTAAGTCTGACGAGGTTACCGGGAAAATAATGGGCTAGCTCTAGATCTATCCAGTCGCCTAGGCCATCACGTCGACAGCAGAGTAACATTCCATGCTTCAGACGTACATTGGGAAACCGGAGAACCTGGAGGGTGCTATACCACTCGTAGCCTACCTCCTTCGAGATGTAGGGAAATAGACAGGGGTAGAGAGAGAGACGGAGAGTGAGTTGTTGCGCTTAAGTCGTACGGTCGCTTTGTGGCATCATATGCAAGCACTTGCTGTATGCTGTGCTTGCTATACAATTGCTATATTGCCATGGTACCGGCTCTAAGTAACATGGCTTTCCCTTTTTTTCGAGACAGCAGCCAATCAAGGGCGTAGCCGGCCATGCGGGTTGCGGCTGTCGTCTCAATAAATCCCTCGCCCCTTACTTATCTTGGGGTAAGTTATACACGTATGGAATCTTGGTGTATCCTTTACGTCGTAGAACGTGCAATGTCCATGTTTCAGGGTTGGGTAATTCCCGAGCTGCTACGAAAGGGTGCGCGCAACAGCAAATATCGTATCTACGGCTCGGCGATATTGTGGTCGCGTGCTGTAAACCGAGAGGCACGAGATAGGGGGAACTTCCGTCGTTCGTTTTTCTTCCTCCTTATCAGAAAAATAAAATAAAATAAAGACCTCTCTGGACCTGGCTTACTAATGAAGATTCGTCTCCAAAGTGCGACGTTGAAGAACTACCAGAGTTACTTCCCATCGCAAATATTGCTTTCGCAACTAGATTGACCGAGAGTTCTGTCAGTGTCTGTGCGATCCTGGAGCCTCGTGCCGCCTCGCGCGGGCCGTTCCCCTCCCCCCTTGCCCTGAGACCACCCACTCCAGCAATTGCCGAAGCCAAGAAAAGTCATCCAAAATCAAGATTTCAACCAGCGAGCCAGGAGGAGAGAGAGAGTCAGCGACGCAAGAGACAGGAGACAGAGCCAAATTCTAAAAGAGCTGGAGAACAGCGCCAAGGCTTTCCTGCGCGGCGGGTTGGGATTGGCCGCCTTGGAGGAAGATGCTAGAAGCGAAGCCAGACCTAATAGGATCTAGACTGCTTCTCGCTTAGCCGGACTAAGCTTGCCCTGTGGAACGGCAGTCGAGAAAATCTGGGGTTAGGTAGCTGTTGGAGGGTGAAGAGAGGGCGGATGTGTTCTTGTTAAATTATTACAGCGTTGGGAACTAGGGTAAGTGGGTAGATAGTAGACGGACGAGAGTACATGAGACATACAACCTATGTACAGGTAAGTAACACGAAAGACAGAAAGGAGGCAGAGAGAGACATGGTGATAGATAGCGAGAGACGGAGACGGAGACGGGGCGGAGGCAATGCTCCCAGATACGAAACGCATGGAGCAGTCGAGAGCTCTGCAGTGCTTCATCAAGGAACTTTATCGAGCATGTAGGTAGGCAGACGGACAACACAGACAGACAGACAAGCAGGCAGGCAAGCAGGCATGCGAGCAGATGTCTCAATAATCCTCGAATTGCAGTCATCGTTGCCGCTGTCGTTTTCAGTATCAGTCAGCTTCAACACCACCACCACCATTACCATGTCGAGAAGCGGATCAACAGCACAGAAAAGGGGGGAGACTTCACGGATATTCCCTATACCTGTCAGCAGTAATAGCCTCACGTCTGTCGTCATGAAACAGCACGGCGATAACGATCAGGCTGGTGATTAGCGGTGAACGGCAAGGTTTTATCCTCTTACCAACATGCCCTCGAAACACGAGCTCGGATTTCTACCATATAGTATTCACCGAAGCCCACACGTGGTTACGATACAGCCGTCTCCTTGGTCTATCCGTCTTTTATCTACCTGCGGGTCCTTTTTTTATTTTTATTTTTCTACCTTTTGCTTTCTCGGCAGGCTGGGCAGAGCTGCGGCGCACCGTCTTACATCCGCGGTGAAGAACGTATGGCGAGCGCACGGGTAGAGCATGGTATGTAGGTCTTAGCTGCAAATAACGCGGGAGTGTAACTCTACAAATTAAGGGGACGAGGTACGTAGAGGAGAGAAAAAAAGAATATGATAAGTGACGATTTCCCCGTTTTTTTTTATTAAAAAAAAATCAGAACACACGACACAGCCCCAGATTATGTACAGATACTAACTCTACAATGACCCTATTTCTCCGAGAGAAAGTAATACCTACGTGAGAGAGTGAGAGAGACAGACAGATCTCAAACCCTCTCCGGTAACCGTATCCGAGACCAGACACGATGGGAACTTAGACATTGTCCATGAGTAAGGACGAGGACATCACTCATTCTAACCTACGGCACGCGTTCCATTCAACCGAGTTCCCCAATGCTTCCGCACACCACCTGCCCCTTGAGTTACCTGTCATTGGTTACCGAGACAATGCTGCCCTCCCTAGGCCCGCAGCTGGGATTAAGTCACGGGAAATATGTTTTGCGTTATTACTCGATTACCTACCTCTACCCCCTAACAGATATCTCGAGGATCCTCATCATCAGGTTTCTTTGTGATAGAATACCTAGGTAGGTACCTACCTACCAAGCTTGAGATATTTTTTCCCCGTCTTCCTGTACTCCATTCTCCATTCAATTTACCTCCACCTTGCGGACCTACGTACGCATCGCGTAAGAGTGCGTGCGTACATGTAAGTTCTGATGGGAAATCCGAAAAAAACTGTATCTCGATAATAAGAACTTTTCCCTATCTCTCCGTCCCGGAACCTGAAACGCCTGGCCGACCCCATCGATCGTTACCAAATAACGCTTATCGCCTTTGCAAGTAAACCTTGGACCGTCTGGATCACCCGGATGTCTGATACGTCACGTCTCGCGATTTTCTGGAATGCTATCTTTTCCCCGATTCCACTGCCCTCCCCGGCAAGCTCGGAACCATCATTCAGCGTCGCCCTTCGTATTCCTCTCCTTCAAGTCCTTCGTCGCCGCAATAACGAAATTCGCGAACCGGTGACCCGTCTCCTTAGCTACATCGACAGCTTTCTTGACACCTTCCGGGCTTCCCTGCTTCTCTCCCTCTGCGTCGCCAGAGTCGTGATGCAAGCGTTCTCTCGCCTCGTGCATATGATTCAATCCTCTCCCGATGGCTAATGAGCCATGCGAGTAAGCACTCGACGCTAGCGACTTCCCAGCTTCTACCACCATGTTATCGTCGGCGGCGTACTTGTTCATCTCCTGCTCCCCGACGAGCCTCGTGAGATAGGTCTTGGCGCGTCCTTTCTTTTTGTCGGAGCGGATACGTTTGATCTCCGTTTCAAAGGCACGGTCGTAGACGTCGAACTCGATGCCCGTAGGTGAGTCCGACACGACATCAGCCGGAACCTCAGATGCTGCGAAATCGTCGCGCCCGCCTGTACCGATGCCCAGGAAAAGGGGCGACCTATCCGTTAAGTCATGAGCTTGTCCCCTAGGTGATGCAGCGGGATGTGTCGACGCGTGCTCCTGTGCCGCAAGGTAAGCCCTACGTTTGTTGACCAGCTCCGCCGCCTCCTCCGCGACCGACATATGACGCGTTGCCGAATGTGTGGTGGGAGCCTGGGAATCTGCAGTCGAGGTTGTAGATGCTGCTGGATGCTCCGGGATCACTTCCTTTTCAGCCAATTCCGGCGCAAAGGAGGTGCGAGGTGTTGTACCCTCGGGCGTCGCGACTCGGCTCTTGGAGATGAGACCTTTAAACCGATTGATGGCCCTCATCTAAAGCCGGGCTTTAGCAAGCGTTTAAAAAGGGTCGGCCTATAAGATAGAGCGGTTCTTACTATGTAGATTAGGTGGTCCATCTTCCGCGTGAATGCGTGATTGACCTCGAGCGCGTTTGGCGGTTCTACTACAGCTGAGCAGTTCTCTTCCTCCGGAAGCAGAGGGTCATTGCCGTCTTTCGTGACCCAGGGATGGTTCTTATGGATTTAGCATATATAATTGCGAGGACATGGTCATATTGTACTCACTCGTATGTCTCGTAGGCTGATTCTCGTCTCGTTGTTTTTGTCTAGGATCCTCGTGATAAGATCCACAAAGTTTTCATCTTCGTCGTCTCTGGGTATTCGAAGTTCTTCTGTTCGGATCGCTTCAAACATGTCTAATATGTTGTCTCGCTTGAACGGCAGCCTGCCGTATCTGAGGCAGTATAGCGAAACCCCCATTGACCACACGTCTGCCGCCTTGCCTGGCACGTCGCCATGTTTAGCTTGGCATAGCTCAGGTGGCAGGAAGGCAGGGGAGCCTGCGGCCTTGCTGGTCATCATGTCTTCCGGTTTCTCGAACATCTCGGATACTCCAAAGTCGACGATCTTCAGCACGTCGTCCTCGGTGAGCAGGAGATTGTCCGGCTTGATATCGCGGTGCACGACTCCTTGGGAATGCACTTAACGTAAAGTCAGTTTTCATGCCGTAAGCCCATGTTTCCGAGCGAACCTACAATACTCTATGCCTAAGATAAGATCGCGGAACCAGTAGCGACAGCGTTCATCATCGTAGGGGTCTGCTTGTTCGTCCAACCCGACCTTCATGATGACACCTTTCTTGCACATTTCCAGGACCATGTAGAGGGAATCGTTCTCTGGGTCGTCCAATACTTCGATTAATTGTACCAAGTTAGGATGGTTGAGTTTCTTCATGATGGCAATCTCCTCCCGTATGAGATAGAGCGCATCCTTCGCCTCCGCGGCATCGTAATGGCTGAGCTGTTTCTTGTGAGCGTTGAACAGACCTCGTCCCGGGCCGAGCGATCGTGGCCTGCCACCTTCGGGTCGTCTCAAGATATTGGACTGGGCCCGTTTCCGGAGACGCAGTTTTGAAAACTCCTTAACAGCCTGTTGAAAGGACAATTAGACAAGTGGTGATCCTAAAACTGGCCGCATGTGTCTTACATATTCGGTCCCAAATTGATCTGTCGCAAGGTGTACAGCGCCATACGAGCCTCTTCCAATCTCTTCCCGGATAGTATATTGATTAATAGTCTGTTGCGACCTTCCATCCGTCTCGTCGTTCGTATACTCGGTCCTGGCGTTGAGAGTTTCCTGCGGTAGGATCTCAGCTCGTGAACGGGGCATGGGGTTGTTTTCTCCTCCCAACCACTAACCTTGACTTCGCGATGCTGAGAAGGTGTTCTCTTATGATGCCTCATGGGGCTTTGGAAGTGAGGTACGGTCGGAGGCGCAGATCTGTAACAATAGCGATTCATGTCTTAGACACAGGCCCACATGATAGCTGAGACGATCGCAGGGGCGAACGCGAAGCTCCAACTTATATGATCCTGGGACTCACAGGTGAGGGGCAAGCGAGGGTCGCTCGAGTGCATCTACATCTTGCTGGATTGTAATGCGAGGCGACTGCGGTAGGCTTTGCGTACTCTCGAGGGATTGGGTACTCGATTCTGGCTCGATATTTTCATCGGGCGCTGCCGTTTTGGGGTCTGAAAAGGTAGACATGGCCATCATGACTGCTGGCCGATCCGTCTAGAGAAAAGACGAAATAGGCGGATTGATATCGTTCCTAGCGCATTGGGCGACAACAACGAATCAACAGGATAGCTGTATGCTTACGGTAAGTAAGAAGCAGAAGCAGAGGTAGAGGCAGAGGCAGAGGCGAAAGAAGTATAGAAGAATAAGAAGAGAGCATTTATAACAAAATGGCAGAGACGGCGTTCTTCGTTTTAGATCGTCAGGTATCATTTGTATGGACATCAAGGCACTTTTTCTCCACGCTCCTTAGCCCGACGTTTCCTACCCCGGGAACAAAGCACCCCCATGCCCATGTCCATATCCATGCTGGATTTCGTAGTTCAGCCCAACAGGCTGCCAATTCCGCGACTGGGCGAATCACGGCCCCCAAAACGTACCTCCGTAAGTGTCATCCCTGCCCGCTGCAGCACGACATGCCCCGCTGGGGCTCTCAGAGCTTCTTAGGGCGAACCGATAACGAATTCGTCGGCAGGTTGGCGTATTGTGTGGTACGTTCGATGTAGGGCACCCCCGGGTTGTGCTGAATAAATCCTAGAGGATACCAGCATGAGATACAATCATTGGTCTCTCGTACGAAGTTGGTGGACGAGAGACGGGAAGAGACAGACCCCTTTTTTTCTTTTTTTTCTTTCGACGTTGCTTTCCGATACTGTCAGAGACAAAAAAATTGTCTTAGATAGGCGAGGTGCCTTGCGGTATTGCGTAGTATTATCACCGTTCTATGACAATCCGCAACAAGGCAACGCTACTGTAGGCGCTAAAGCATGCGGTAAGGTTTAGGGTGCCTACCGCTCAGCCCGCTTAGCGATAAAAAGCTCACACCCTGGACCGGCTCGCAAATCAGTGATCCAAATACGTAGCAAAATATGCCGACTTGCCGTGTTGAGTCTGACTTAGATCGCCAGACTCGAATCCGAGTGCTTCAACCAAAATACAGCAAGACCGTTCTTGAGCTCCATTGGACTCTCTACCAAAGAAAGGGGAGCTCTTAGCCTAGATGTAGCCCTGAGCCTTTGCGTGCACATTATAATGCTCGCCACTGTTGGGTGCGCCAGATTATGTAACATGGGATATTTTATATTTAAAGGTCTTTATTCCATCCACTCTCACGTTTCCTTCTACCTACGCCCTGTACATGACGTACTGAGTCCAGCTAGCTGATCAGACGTCAGATACTTAGGATGATACAGGCCAGGCCTCCTATATCTCACGCCTCGGTGTAAGTTGGGGGTACCAGGTCCGGGCGGCGTTCATCAAGCGCAGCCTGTACTGTAAGCAGTCCCGCGTCTCTGAAGATCGTATGCACCGGGATAGTTTTCTAGACCGGCAAGGCCCTGATCAGCAAGGTCATTGCCTGTTGTACAACTTCTTCCCCCAGGCGCGGTGATGACCGCAATACATTCAGTATGTGGGGCCCATGTCACATACCACCTAGGTCACCTTTTCACTGCAGTTTTTAGATGAATTGATTGATCTGTTGATATGGTGATCATATTGCTGAAGATCTCTCCTAGGTAGTCGGAGTTGTGGCTTATTTGGTCAAATATCACATCTGACAATATCTGTTCAAGGCACCCTCTAGCCTCAAACTAATTTCCATCAGAGCAAAGTCGAACCAGAAGCCTAATGGCATGACAGCAACAATGCTAGCCGCGAATGTTACAATATGATCCCCGAGTAATGTACGAGTTTTTACGGCATCATTTGTATCGTTTCCAGTTAATTCTTCGACATTTTCCTCGATATTCTCCCTGCCATTCTCGGGCTCAGCTTTCGCAGTTATTTCCAGGGGCCTTGGCTCCACCTTCGCTAACATGCTGCTGTCCCTCTGAGCGGAGGCGTCCTCCTCGATCCGCCCGGCGGGAAGGTTGTGCAGCGAGGACAACTCCGCTTCGTGTTGGAGCCTTTCTACGCCGCGTCGAAGCGGCCTCTTCCCCCTCGATTTGGACCGTTTCCTGCCCCGCCTGTACCTGCGAGGCGAGTACGTCGCGTCATCCGATTCAGACTCGGCGTAGGATGGTCCCGGATCTGAACTGAACTGCCGGTATGTCGAATGCAAGCGACTCCCACTTGCTCTAGACGAATGGGGAGAAGGGTGTTGGTGGAACGAGGGTGTGGGCGGCATAGGCGGCGCGTAGCCGTACGCGGCCCCGGCTAATCCGGCTGCCAACGTCTCTGCTATGGGAAAACCCAATTCTTCCCATATCATTCGCAGCGTTCTACGCTCCTTACGCTCCCGGCTCCTCTCCTCCTGCTCCAATCGCCAAAGCCGGCGCATTTGTCTGCCGGGGAAAGCCATCGTCGGCCCCTCATTTTTGGTCTCGGCGTATGTATCGGGCGGTTCTGGCGCGTCGGGCGGTCTTCGCGGTAACGGTTCGCCATCATCGGGCAATGGTAAACTGTGTGGAGGATTCGCGTCTGGTGCGGGCGACTCAGAGAGATCTCCGGGATGCGTGGCTACCCCTTCTACCTCGGCCTGAACTTCGGCCCGCAACTTGTCTCGCTTGGCATGATTTCCTGTATCTGTTTGCTTCTTCGTTCCAAGTTCTTGATGGATTTTCTTTTTGAGTATTGTCATAATTTCATCAATGCCCTGTACCATTTTTTCTTGGACTAGCTTTGCTGACTCTTCATTCCGCATTGTCTCAGCTTCCTTTGCTTGGACGGCTGCTCTGCTTTCAGCCTCAATGCTCTTCATCAACTCTTCTCTGAACTCCTGTCTTATCTTGGTTACCTCTTCATCTCTCTTCTTCGCGGTCATCTGCTCGAAATCCATCATGTCTTCATCCTGGGAGGCATCTATGTCGCCCACGCCATACTGAACGTCACCCACCCTTGTCCGGGGCCCCTGGGCCAATGCCGGCGTCATGATCGGTTCATAGAAGCCCTCGTGATTAAATCCGCCCGAGTCGTTATGCCCTGATACATATTCGTGACGACTATACGTCGAGCTACGTCGTGGGTGATATTCTGGACGCTCATAAAAGCGTTCGCTACGACTATCGTCCCAATGCGAAGATGAACTTCGTATCTTAGGGGGAGACGGGTAGCGAATGGCATTACTTGGATATGGGAGTTCGCTGGTGCTCTCCGGTATAGAGACCCTCGCCCTGATGGAAGGGCCACGAGAACTCTCGCGCGACTGTGGTAGGAAGCGGCTGGAGTGGACTAGCGGTTGACCATAGTGACTCGTGCGGCGCGGGTGGATGGGAGGCCGCGCTGGGGCCAGGGGCGAGCGAGAGCGAGAATAATGTATTATAGTACGATCTGTGATATGATCTGTGGGTGTCTCGCGTTGAGAGACTGGGCCGGGTTGAGAACTCTCAGCTCTTGGCTTATTACGAGTGTGGATCTGCTCCCTCTGCACCTGGGGTAGTTCCTCTTGTCGCGAGGAGCTGTGAGGAATGCCATCATCATCGTCGAGATCGTTGGGGCTTTCGACGAAGTCTTCGACCGTAACCCGATGGTACCGAGGGTGGGGGTCGAAGTGAATCCTAGGGGGGTCGGTCGAATAGTCGCGTGGTCTCGACATCGCCGATCATCAGCCAACACGAAAGTACGGCTGACGACGATATCAAAGCTTTATGTCGTGCCACCGAGGTTGTGGAAAGTAATATGAATGAATGCAATGATGGTATTGGCAGGCTCTTACACCACTAAATCTAGGTTGGGGCAATGCTCCTCTGTTTTATAATCTAGAATAGGAGGTGTAACTTATCATGGAGGAAAATGAGTGTGGCTACGGATGTTGAACGAAAGCAAAGGTTCCAGAATTGCGGTACTTCCTTACTTGCTTCTGTTGGACATTCAAATTTACGTAGGTACCTAAGATGTATAGGTATGTGCACTTTGTGGGAAATTAACTGCGCCATGCGGTCGGCTGAAAGATCCCATATAGCGAGATATGGCCAAACGATAAGTCGGCGTTACTATTCGGGGACTGTAGCCTGCTTCGTCTGACTGTGCCATTGGACCAATAGCTGCTCGAGATGCGCAAATCTTCGGTGTTGGGGGCTGTTGGGTTACCTCATTACCTCAAATGAGGCTTTCTGCCAAGGGTGGTTCGACACTGCCAGCCAATAGAGCCCTTAACTAACTCGTGCAATAAATTGAGGTCGCCACAAGGTCTCCGGACCAGGCTCTGCGCTACACCCTTGGATTGGCATTGAGACCGCTGGGTGAGCCAGTTCGGGGAAAGATTCTTCTCTTGTCACCGTCTTCAGCTTCCATAACTTCGCATCGAGACATCATCTAAGCACCACCCTAATAATGTCTTCTCTGGACGACAAAGCTCGCTCACATATCAATATCAACGCAGAGAATAGGGGAGCTGGTAGCCAGAACATCCATGACGGATCTGGAGACCAGATTGTTGTTACTGATAATGGCCAGCTGTACAAAAACGGTCCGCAGTTTAACAGTAAGCTGATGAACCTGCCCTCTACGTCGTCTCAACTATTAATAGCTGTTCGGTAGTCAAGATAAGGGACATACTATTCAACGGGTCGGGGAGTTACGCCCAACGGCCAGATTGTATGTTTTCTAGAGCATGCAAGGTAATTTAAATAAAGTACTAATGGGGGCTTCAAGATGCGGACATAGTCGCCTGGCTGATGCATCAGCCGACGCAGACTCCTCTTAACTTTCACCCATACCACAACGAGCTCCTTCGCCAAGTCGCCCAGGGTACGGGCGAATGGATTCTGGACACTGACGAGGTTCTTGCTTGGAAAGATGTCTCGACCCCCTCGCGATTTTTATGGATGCGAGGAATGCGTAAGACATACTAGAATCGCAATCTAACGTGATCCTATTCCTACTAACAGTTCTTTGCGTAGCGGGATCTGGTAAGACTATGCTCAGGTTAGTAGCCAAGGGTTCGTATCATCCTGGGTTCCGAATACTGAAAATCTTTCTCGTAGCTCCCTTATAATCAACTCACTCCAGAAAGGGAGTGGGGGCGATGCTGTCTGTGTTTATTTCTACTTTCAAGAGAAAGAAGAGGATAACATATCATTCGCACACATATGGGCTACCTTGTTGATACAGCTGCTACGAGCGTCGGGAGATGTGAAAGGGGAACTAAAAGCGAAATTTGAAGACTCACTCCAAGGATCGACTCAACTCTATCCATACGAGTATTTGGAGCTATTCAAGGCTCGGGCCGCTACTTTCAAGACCGTTTATCTAGTTATCGATGCCTTGGGCAGCTGCCAGAATACCCCCGAAGAAGACACACGGCAAAATATGCGAGAGGCTCTTAAAGCACTTCCGAACAGCATACGGGTTCTCATCACCTCTAGGAACAAATCAGTTGATGTGGGGTTCGGAGCGGTTCAAGAGCTGGTCGTCGAACCAAAGAAGCAGGACGTAGAAACTTACATAACGAAGCGGATCAAGGACAACGCAGTTCTAAGAAGCGCACTAGGAAAGGAGCAGGACCGAAATGATATTATACGCAAAGTTACCGCCATGACCTTGTCCAGCAAAATGTCAGTTTGACGCCTCGGGTCTTGACCTATCTCGCGAAACTGCTAACTTCGTCTACTTCAAGGTTCCTGTCAGCCAGGCTCCACATGGACAACTTAAGCAAACAAGGGACGCTTAGCGACATCAGGAAAGCGTTGGGAGAACTTCCAGACAGTGCATTCGAGATTTTTGATGCATCGGCGAGGCAATTAGCCCAGAAGATCAACCGAGGCAATGATTTCGAAAGTTGTCTGACCAAGCACATTTTCACTTGGGTGATTCATGCGAAAATGGAATTGACCGCTGACCAAATTTGTGATAGCTTCGCTATACAAAGGAGCAAGGGGCAGCATTACCAAGAGCATCGACCTGGGAAAGAACATCTCATCGCTGTTTGCAACGGCCTGGTCATCATGGATCCAGAGAACGAGACTCTCAACCTCGTCCACAAGTCGGTGCAGACACACTTGCAAAAACACGGTATTATACCAGAAAATGCCAGCCTCGAAATAGGAAAGATGTGTCTATCCTGCCTCCTGATTGATACATGCGACCAAGAAGATGAACATTCGTTGCTACAATATGCTGCAAAGTATTGGTGGGCGCATCTTGGCCGCCAGAGACAAAACCTCGACCAGGAGGCAGAATTGTTGATATTGAAATTTCTCAGAGACAGCCCCAAGTTGACTAGAGCATTCAAGGCCATTGAAGGGGACGCCACCAGCGCTTTCGACAACATGACGGGCTTGCACGCCGTAGTGTACTTTGAGATCTTGTCCTGGGCGAAGCGTCTCCTCGATATGGATATCGACGTCAACGCTCAGTGTTCGGACGACCAGACAGCCCTGCACTGGGCGGTCAGGTATGGGCGATGCGGAATCCTAGAGCTGCTTATAGAGAAGTCAGCGAACCCCAACATAAGTGACCACATCGGTGACACGCCGCTCCACAAGGCTCTCATGGGACAGGCAGACGACAAATCGCCGTTTTACCAGGCCATGATGACGTCGACAGATAACAATGTAAACATAGTGAAAGCACTTGTCAAGGGCAAAGCACGGCTAGACATTGAAAATCATAAGGGCCTCTCGCCGATGTTGTCGGCCATCCGCTACGGGCCTACGTTAATAGCCAAGATCATGATCAACAGCCAGGATGATGTTGATGCTGAGATCTTTGGTGACTGGACCTCGCTGCGGCAGGTTTTCTATCATGGTCAGGATATCATAGAAAATGCCGTGAAGAACCAGGTGGGCTATCGGGCCGGTGGCGGAGGATGGGTTCAGTCGCAGGACGCTATCAAAGACCACGCACACTCCCTGACCAACCTGCTACTCGAGCGCGGTGTGAACTTGAATCGCTCCTCGGCTGTGGATGGGTGGACGCCGCTACTATACGCGGCAAAAAATGGTGACCTGTCCAAGATGAACCGGTTGCTGACACGGCAGCCCAACCCAGCCGATGTCCACCTACCGGACCAGGATGGGAACAGCCCCTTGTGGTGGGCTATTACATATAAACAGATTGCTACAGTCCAGCTGCTGACTAAGCACGGCGCCAACGTCAACGAGAGGTATAAGGATGGGTCCACGCCGCTGCTCAAAGCTGTCAAGCAACATGATAGTGAGATGGTGCAACTACTCATTAGGCAAGGGGCCAATGTGAATACAAAAACGGAAAGCAAGTCAACGCTCCTGATCGAGGCCACCAAGCTTCGTGACCATAACATAGTCTGGGTGCTGTTGAACGCGAAGGCGGCGTTGGACGGGCGTGATGCCAGTGGTAGCTCAGCACTCCTCTACGCTGTTAAGAGCCAAGACAAAGCTCTCGCCTGGCTCCTAGTCGCTAAGAACAAATCTTCCATGAGTCCTAGCCAGGACATCAGCAGCAAGGACATGCAGGATGCCCTTGAACTAGCCATGACGTACAACAACCTCTCGATAGCATGGCTACTATGCGAGCACGGTGCTTCGCCAAGCGCAGCATTACTCCACCATGCCACCAAGAACAGAAACTACAAGGGTGTGCAGTTCCTCATCGAACGCGGCGCAACCGTTGACACTAAGGATGCGGATGGTTCGACGCCGCTACACTATGCCGTGCGAAACGGCCAGGACAAATTGACGGACCTATTAGCCTCGCGGCGGTCGGGGCTCGATGTCCTTGACAAGAAAGGCAACACGGCTCTCATACTGGCCACCCTCAACAACCAATGCTCTGCTATGCAGGCACTGCTCTGGTACGGTGCCTCGTGCAACATTGCCAGCCCCGGTGGTCTGACGGCGCTGCACCACGCTGCCGCCCTAGGATTCAACAGGGGGTTAAACTTGATTCTGGACAGGAAATTCAACAGCAATCCGAATGCAGTGGATGATAAGCATTTTACGGCGCTCCACCACGCGGTAAATGGCGGCCGAGCCAGCGCGGAGACGGTGAGGATGCTGGTGAAGGCGGGCGCCAATATGGAGGTACAGGACGAGAGCGGGCGGACGCCGCTGATGCTCGCTGCTCAGCTGGGCTGCGAAGAATTAGTGCGCAGCCTCCTAGCCGAGGGGGCTAATGCTCAAACCCGAAACAACAGCGGGTGGACGGCGATCAACTACGCGAGGGACCTCAACATCAAAACTTGTTTAACAAGGCGCAGCCACTAGCTTCCGACCCTACCGAAAAGTAAAATTTGCTTCGAGCCTTGTGGGTGCAATGGACCTAATCACATGTATGTACTTTGGTACGAGATAACTACATGGCTGCTTTCTTTGCTTTTTCTCACACCACAAATAAGCCCGTCTCTGATTGGCAGAGTAGGTATCGTCTATCCTTGCTTACTTGGGGCTCCCAGGGGTCCAGCCGAAGTAATATGGCCCCGTCGACCGCTCATTGATCTGTATCCCGTGGCCAGTTGCCACATTCTGATTCCCCGGCCCTGAGTGAACATACTGCAAGCCCGTGCTGGCGTTGTACAGCGACACAGCCGGGGTGCTGCCGCCGCCTTCCAGTTTCTCCCCCCTTTTCGCTGCATCGATGAGGCGCTCGATCTGCGCCTGCGTAGCGGCTTTGACTGCGCGGTTACCCGTCAGCACCTGGAGGTCGCCCAAGATGCCATCCATCAGGTTTTCAACTTTGTCGGCGTTAGGGAGGGTCTTGATCGCCTTGTAGTAGCGTTCCATGCGGGAGGCATTCACCGCCGGCATCACAGCCTGCAGCACCTCTTTAAGGGCGGCCGCCTTGTTGCGGCAGCTCTCGAGCACCCTAGCAAGCGCGATGTATGCCGCAGCCGTATCCTCTTCGCCGGTCAAGCCTGTAGACGCTTTCTCCAATGTGTCATGCACGAGCGGAAGGCGGGCAGCAACATCGCGAAACGACTGGGGCAGGCCCGAGGCATCATCGACAGCCTCGTAAAGCTTGAGTGAGGCATCGATAATAGCGATAATGCCCGAGATCAGGCCGATCACCTCAGCGCCTGACATAATGTAAGAAAAAGTTCGTTTGGGGTGTTAAAGGTAAATCCCGGTCAATGATTCTTTCAGCTTGGTAAACAAGCCTTTGCAGGATTTTTTTCCTGGGCAGCTGGGTAACTACTATCTATATTTGCACTTTGCAATTCTGCACTTTCAGACCGTCGTATTGGGGCGGAGTGGCCTTGTCGACAGTGCAGAATTTCGCCACGTCGGGTGGTGCCTACGAGCGAATCAAGCAGCCCAACCGAACCAAGACCGGCGTGATAGGTTTCCTTTTTGCCGTTTGTATTACAAGATTATGCCCACCATGATGCGTCCACGTCGGAGCTGAGGCTCTGCTGTAGGCATCCACGAGAAATATTCGGGGAGACGATTTCCGAGCTGCCTGTCAACCTGTCAGATGAGACAGGAGTGCAGACCTCGACAATACATGCACATCAAAGCCATTCTCTTTACTGTTAACACACCTTTTTCTTATAAGTCCAATTTCTTCCGACAACATATCGCTTTTATGTAGCCAGCACTGTCACTATATCACATTTTATCATCCAACAGCCTATTCTCAGAACCCCCGACTCTTGTCTGTCAATATCAATATGACCAACGAACCAACCAAAGAAAGGGTTCTCATAGCGCTCGAGGACGCCGCCTTTGCCTTCAGAAGACCCGTCAAACTGTGCGAGGGTACCCAGAACTTCGATGGCTTTCCCGAAGCTTTCCCTGTGATCTCTAAGCACATCCCAGTCCTCTCCAAGACACTTGGGTCGATGACACAGTATCTGTCCGAGGGCAAGGAAACACCAGAAGTCAATGAAAAGTATGCTGGTGTGTACGAGCTTGCTGAAAGTTGCCGAAAGGAGGCCGTGTACATCTTCGAATGTTTCAGAACATTTACAACCGAAACCAACATCGACGTCGCATCAAAACTGGAAAAATACCGCCAGCTCGTGACCAATGCCAACGACACCAAAATCGAGGATGTGATGAAGACGTTGCTGAAGCAGGCAGTGGACGTGGCGGTTCTGCCTCTGGTCAGCGACGACCTGATCAAGCAGCTACAGGATGCTCAAAAAGAGGTTGCTGCAGTGAAACCGTCTTTAACCGACGATCCAAGGGAGACGATAAAGATGATAAACAACGACAAAGGAACCCAGTTCCTCCACAATGGAAATGGAGACCAAAACCACGTTTCGGGAGGGATACAGAATACGAGGCCTAACAACATTTACAACTACGGGCTAAATGGGCCGCCCAGCTAGTACAGCAAGCGTAAGATCGCAGACCTCGCTAATCACATAAGATGTTAGATATAATATCTATGTGATACCTACCTATAGAAGGAAAAACTACAAATTTATCCCTAATAGAAAAACACTTTTAGTTCAGTGGTGTATACGATAGTTAGGAGTATTATTGTTTAATCCTTATTGAATTGCACTAGGCCGAATAGTCTCCGTCCGTCTGCGTCTTAGTCTGGGGGAACTCCTAAAATTAAACTACGAAAGGAGGCTCTTCGGCTGCTGTCCGGCAATGCGGCCGGGTTCGGCTTTATACTCCCTTAACCTTCTTATCAACAATAAAGACTTAGACTGACAGTCTTATTAGAGCCCATCACCCGGGATCACTGCCGTATTCCAATGGGAAATTCGTGACTAAACCGTTCTTAACCTTAGACATAATGATGCTTTCACATAGACGATATTCGACTACCCGACCGGGCCTACTATCCTCTCTTATATGTAAATCTAAACTACCTACTTAGCTTGGTTATGAATTATTATAATTATGATGTCACTACGATATGTGATATTACTTTACCGGCAGTCTGGTATAACAAGGTGGATGTAACTTCGAAGTGATGCACATTCTGGCGCAAAACGCCACTAATAACAGACAATTGTCGCTTCGCTCGGTCATGAAAGACAAGGTAGAAAGCATTTGCAGGGATAAAGCTTTGGTTGACAGATTTCATATTTATGTGGTATTGTATGTACCTAGGTAGGTAAAAGGCCCACCTCTGGACCGGCCCGCAAATTAATGGCCCGCATATGTACCTACGTAGCAATATGCCCATTTGCCGTGTTCAATTCCCCGTACTGATTACTCTTACCAAGTTGTATTTTCAGAACCTTGCACCGTCCAAAAACAACAGCGAAGCTCTAACCCACATCTCACTTGATCACGGGCATGTGATTTCAGCCGCGAAGGCCGCTACAGTAGCCAGCTATGCAGGTCTACTCGTTCTACATTTTCGATCGCCATAGTAAGCCTCGCCGTGAACTGATCAGCAGCCTTGTCAATCTCCTAGCTACTGAATCTACCCATCCTCTCACTATCTGCCTCCCCGTGTGCCTCCCCATATGCCTTAGGCACTCATCCACCTATCCGCCCCGCGATGCGCCAGACATGTCCATACTACCCAACGTACGCCCAGCTAACCCGCCGCAGCGGAGTGCATATACTCGAAATCATGGTTCACGCCACCGGCCCCGGCTAGCCTAACGAGCCCACCCCCGTCGCGTCCGCAGTCGCAACAACCCGCACCTCCTCACCTCCCCTCCGTCACCGCCACCGCCACCGCTACCCCCGCGGCGCTGGCGTCGGCAGCGGCAATAGCATCGCAGCAGCAGCAGAAGAAGAAGAAGAGGAGCGACAACGACGCGAAGCTGATCTTCGGCACGGTCTTCAGCCTGCGCAACATGGTGCGGAAGCTCGGCGGCGACGACGACGCCTTCATCGCCTACCGCACCGCCCAGTACAAGCTGCACTACTACGAGACCCCCACCAACCTGCGCTTCGCCCTCCTGACCGAGCCCGGCGCCCTCAGCATGCGCAACGTCCTCCACCAGATCTACATCAACCTGTGGGTCGAGTACGGTAAGGTTTTTTTCCTGTTGGTCTCTTTACGGTGGGAGATGGGTGGATATTAGACCGGGGGGATAGGGGGTAGGGGGTAGGGAATTAGGACGGTCACGGGGAGAGGAGAATTCGAGCGAGAGGAACTCGGGCTGTAATAGAGAAAACCTGCTAACTTGTACATCTCAGTTGTCAAGAACCCGCTGTCACCAGTCGAGCACAAGGGCGGTGATGGAGTTCGGAACGAGATGTTCGAGATGGGGCTCGACAAGTTCATCAGAGGGTTGATGTGATACAACCAGAGAGTAACTGAGATGTCAGTCACCCCAATCTTTCACGATGGAGATGATTTACAGACTTATGTCTCCGGTACGTTCAAGCCAGAGGACGGATGGTCATTACGGTCAGCCACGAGCCTAGAAAGGCAGGTGGCATGGCGTGACAGCCGAGCTAGATCGGATGGCCATGTAAACACAATCAGAGTTGTCATTCGGATTCAGCCGCCCCCGGTTAGATTCTGTCTGCAACGAAGCGTGTAATTGGGAGCCGAGAGGCGACATCATGAGACCGACTCCCTTAAGGAGCCAGGAGGCTAGAGCTTCATTATCCACCATGATACATTAGGTACACAACGTATGCTCTCTGAGCTACAACCATAATCCAGGCACTGATGTATCACTCTTGAACCCTACATGTCTCTCCCGTGCCCGTACCTGTGTCTGTTTCTATCTGTTATTCTCATCCCGTGAAGTGACTCGTCATATCGAAGGCCGTCAACCACGTCAGCCAAGGATGAGGATTGGATTGTGTGTTAGTCAAGATCGTTTACCCCTAATCCCGTTATCCCGCCCTCTCCCACGCGGATTCGAACGAGTTCTGCGTCTGCGACTGCGACGGGTCAACCAAGACCAAACTTTCCTCACCCAGCATCGAGCCCTGCGAAAACCGGCCAACGGTGCTACTCTCGGGGACTCCTGCCGCGCTGCCCGTCTCGTCCCCTGGGCCCCGACTCGCTGCTGTCGCCAGTCCGCCCTCCTGGTGGATCTCGTTCTCCCAGTTGCTCGAGTAAACGACCGCCGCAAAGGCCTCGAGGTCGCGCACCTGCTCCATCTCCTGCAGGTACTCGTTTGGCATGCCGTTGCCGATGGCATGGGCCTGCCGCGTGAGCACCGAGAGGATCTTGGGTAGCAGCACTACCTTGCTGCTTGCTGCCGTGGCCGCCGCCTGGTGGCCGACTACCTGGACGATTTCGGATCCGACGGGGGTGACAAAAGTGGTTGCGGGGAGTTCGAAGGCACCCGGGAGAACCTTCTTGTGTAAAAGGGTGCGGAAACCGGCATCGAGGAGGAGCGTGAGGACGTGTGAGAAGGCGGGAGATTCGACGAGGTCGGATGTTTCGTCTAAGAGGCGGCGGAGAGATGGTTCTGATGACAGAGATGGGGATGCGTCCGGCTGCATGGAAGAGGATGTGGTGCTCTCTCCTAGGACGCCCGACTCCCTGAGAACGAAATCCTCCATCTTGGTCGGTGGTAGGAGGTATGGCAGCCACTTAGCTCCTGGTCGCTTGGTAGCTTCCTCTTCCTCTGTTCTTCCCTCCATCTTCTTTCGCACCTCGATAGTAAGCTGCGAGAATGTATCGAAGCTTAGGAGATCGCGGGGGCTTAAGTGCCCAAAGACCTCACGGACGGCCGTCTCGACGTTCTCCATGAGCTCGACCCAGCCGCGGTTTAGCAGCCACCAACTGAAGGTCAGGTATTTCCGGTTCGTCTCAAAGTCACTACCATATGCCTGTTCCGGGTTATCGTCATCGTTGTTTTCTAGGTTTATAGTCGATTGCGCTGCCCCTGTCGCCAAGGACACGACACTTGATAGGTAGCTTCGGCGTCCAAGGAGGTTAAGTTGGACACGGGTGAGTAGAGTAAGTAGAGCTAGGGTGTATATAAGGGTGAATGCACGTGTTATGGCTAGAGATAGTGGTCAGCTCAAAGATCTTACAGCTTGTCACAACTGACTCGAACAGAAGGACTTACAACTTATTGTTAGATCGTCCCATAATTGCCTCTTTGTCTTCCTCGACCTCTGGACGGGTTGGCCACTCTCCGATGCACCTTCACCTACATTAGACACAGACGGCAGTGTCATCTGGCTTGCATGCACGCCGCTCTCGCTTTGTAAGCTTGCTATGCTCTTCCCTTCTTCCTCCGTCATAGTCGTATCCGCGATGCTAGGCGGTGTAGCGGATGATTCTCCACTACCTCGTAAGCTCTTAGTATTGCCTTTCATCTTCTGTATTTCCAAGGTGATCTTTTCGGTGTCCATGGTATCGAGGATATTAGTGGTGGCGGTCGGTAGCAGTGCTAGAACGGTGAAGGTGCAGTCTTCCTGGTTTTGCTCGAACCGTCTTCGAAGGCTACAGGTATTGTTAGATTGGACTGGCCGTATTTCCCAATCCAAATTCCAAGGCTTACTTCTCTTTCGCAATGCGATCACTGCTCATGCGCTCCCGCGCATCGTTGATCTTGCTTAGGACATATTGAGTTGCTAAGTAGCCGGCGCCAATTACGCCAACACCAATAGCTATAGGGGTCCTGTTGCGACGGAACCATCGCCGGGTAGCGGAGATCATGTTGGGTGGTGAAGAAGCTTGGGGAATGGAAATTCCCCGAAGCAAATGCGATGTTGAAGAGTTGAGATGTGATTTCCAGGTGGGTCGAAGCTCAACATTGGAAGTCGAAGCTTAGGGTAGCAATCACCAAGCTCGACCAGTTGCAGGTCTCCGCTCGAAATTACATTTTATTCTGACGTGTGCCTCGGTCCATGCGCGCGACTCGCCGACACGGTAGTATTCCGTATTGTACCTAACAGATAAGATAGGCGCCTAATGCGTATGTACATATGTATATACCCATGTTAGCCCCTGCAGCGACTTAAAGCCACAATGTACATCTTAGGTCCACGGTACACTAATGCATGTGGCTTGTATGACGCAGTTACGCAGTTACGCACGCGTTCATAAAGTTTATCGATGTGATACATTCCTTATCCACCCCACGTTTTAGAAAGATCTCCTCTTGCCGGGTCAGCCCCTCGCCCCTCCATTCCATCATATGAGCTGCAAATCCGTGCCGGAGTCTTCCTATAAACGACCTCGGGAAGGTCGACCATCACCAACTCTCCGCTCACTAGTTATACCATTTCAGATCTTATCTTATTATCATGGAGCAGCAGGCACCGCAGGAATTCGAACTCGAGGCCTTCGCCGATCCAGCCTCGGTGCGCGATGTAGTACGAGGTACGTGCAGTTGTGTCCCCAAGTCCGGAATCACCCAATCACATGCGTCCCGCGCCATCGCTATCGCCCGTCATCGTGTCTCGTTTTCACCTATCACCACTTTCGATGTCCGCGAAGACGGGGACCTCCTATCCACTTGCGCAATTCCCATGCCATCCTATTTCCCTCACCTGAGCTAACGTGTCCGCGATTTGCTCTCCCGTAGGAATCCTGCATACCATATTCTTCCACCGGTTCTTCCCGTCGCTGCGGCCGCTCTCGCGCGAGGTGCTCGACATCACGCTGCCGTTCGTCGACGATGTGGAGTTGGATACCATGATCGAGAAGCGCGCGGCCGAGCTGGCGCGGGAGCTGGATGCCGAGCGCACCCACTCACACTCCCTGCCGCAGACGCGCGGCGCAGGTGGCGGCAGGGGCAACATCCAGGTCCAGTTCTTCGAGAAGAAGCGCCGCAAGGCCTGGTACATGCGGGCGGCCTACGGCAGCGGCGACGAGGAGGTGTGCTGGGAGAGCTGGACCGTCAAGGTCACGGTAGCGGAGCCGCGGACGGACAGTGGTATAACTCCCTCTTTCTCCATTCCATAAACCTTATCCCTTTTCTCCTTCGTCGTATATAAATTGCAACCCGTACGATACCTGCCCGGGGAAAGGAGAGTAGAAAAAAGACGTGCTGACTGAGAGCGGCCTTACAGACCGAGCCAAAGTCCGCAAGGCCATGGAGCAGACTCTCCTGACGGCTGCCATGAATATCGTGACCTGGGCCAATACGAACAAGGAGCATATCCCGCCCATCACTACGAGTGAGGCCAACCCGTTCCCCTACCAGATCAACGTAAACCAGAAGGACGCCGGCTGGGCCACGCGCATGGGCATCTACTAGGGTTAGATGCCATCAGTGATGCCACGACCGCGTCATTAGGTGCTCTTCCTATTGAACAGCACCGCCTTTTGAGCTGGTGAGCAAAGAGCTGTTATACCTGAGCTGTTATGCCTTTCGCTACATGGTGTAGCATACTCCGTACATAGACGATAGATTTGGATTTGGGCTAGGGGGGCGGGACTGGGACTAGTGATATTGCATTTCCAACCAAAAAAAAGGAGGCCATTCTGACTGGCCCTGGCGTTCGTGTTTTGGTTATGGCTGGTTGGACCAGCGGTTGGGAAACCCCTTATGCATGCCAAGGTAGAGTTGGCTTCTTCGCAGATTATTGTCATCATGGTAGCCAGCGCGTGGTTTACCCACATGGAGATAATTGAATGATACCCCATCTTTAAGATATGGCCAAGCATCTTCAACGCAAATGTCTTATTATACGACTGTCATCATGAGTAATCAGAGTAATGACCCTGAGAGGCGGATAGAAATTGTCAATATTTGTCGTATTGAGACGTATGAAAAAAGCATTAGTGACCCGCCAAACTCCAGAATTCGTTTGCCACACATTCGGCGTCAGCCTATCCTGCTGGTACAAAAAATGAAATCGCAAAGCAGCCATTGTTCTCTAAAGTTCAGCCTTTACCAACGTGATGAAGTTGTTTCTCCTCCAACTCGCAAAACTCCTCCGGAGGTATAGTATCCTCAGCACATTGTCCTAATTTTGCCCCGTAAGGCCCCTTCCCTTTTCATCAAAACAACGTGTGCCATCCAACGCCTTCTCGTTATGCTTTCTTAGCATTCCCCTCTAGACTAGGGGCCAAACCACGCACGCGCACCGAGGGAACGATCGGTGGGCGAGTTGCCCTGTATCCTCGCATCTCTAAATCCAGGTAAGGAAAAGCAGGTAAAGAGAAACTCCAGTTGTCATCAGGGGAAACTTGTTAGAGGAAGTAGGGCAGTAAAAACAATATGTGCTCAAAGACGCGTGTCGTCATTACAAGTTCGGGTAAAAAGAGCCGCGAGGCGGGAAGGTAAGCGGGTAGGTCTATATTCATAGAAGGTGTAGAGGGCGTACTCGACGTATTCAGGTCGGAACGCTTACAACAGGTGATGCAGTGAAGTCATGATTCGTTATCGTCATCAGAATAGGGGACGGATTGTCCTCAGAAACTTGCGCGTAGATAGCCTGGTAAGCTTAAAACTTGGTAGTAAAGCTGCGGCCTAACGGCGGTTTCGTAGCCTTCGTTGATTTGGAAGGGGGATGGTTTCCAGTGATCTTCTCGAAGCCTTGGAGGATGTCGATCCCTGGACCGTCTTCCGTATCATCCTCAAAGAATTGTGCGGAGCAGAAATCCTCGAGGTTCATCCACTCGCTCTTAGCGGGCGAGGGGTTCCTAATAGGAGACTGCAAGAAGAGCTTGCTAGGTGAAGACATACCCTCGAACACCTTGCTAGGCGTCTCGTATGGGACGCCCAGTGAAGGAGCTTTAAGTAAAGGGGCAGAAGTGATTGACTTCTTGGTGTTTGAGTTGGTGAGCTCGCTAAGTGCATTGGCGGAACTGGACCGATCCAAGCGCATTCTCTTAGCTGAGCGCTTCAAGGGAGAACCATTATCCGCAGCGGAAAAGAAGGGATCCATAGACATGTCTTGGAAGATATCGAAATCGGCCGGGCCGGTGAAAAAATCATTCATATTGAACATGGGGTCCTCCATCTGGAATGCTGGGCTCCAGGGAATGACCTCTTCGTCGACGCTGCTAACGCGGCGAAGAGGTGAGTTGAGCATGTGTCGAACTCTATCCCGGTGCATACGCAGATTCGTGTTAGGCGACACAGAAGCAGGAGGGGGAGGAAGCCTCATTTTAACAGCCGGGGTCAAAGGGGGCAACATTTGACCAGCGGTGTTACGTCGTAATGGTGATGAAGATGGAGGAATGAAATCATGCTGACGTCCCTTAGTAGGACTGTCGTATGACGAAGCACGAAGTCGTGCAATCTCCTCCTCAGCCCGTCCTCGCTTAATTCGGGGGCGACCCGTTCCGGAGCTTAATAGTCGGTTGCCTTTTCGCATGACCGATGATTCTAGAGATGAGATATATCCGCTGTCATCCACAGAGGCATCCATTGAGGCATACTTGCGCTTAAGACTACGTTTATGCGAGCCAGAAGAAGGAAGTTCTCTCTTCACAGGAGGCGGGGTGTTGCTGCGAGCTTCCAGACGACGAGGAACAGGCGGGGAAGAGTGTATTGTGGCTGGAAGGGGCGAGTATGTGCCGCCATCTGCAGGTAATTCCTGCTCTAACGTTTTGTCCGGTTGCTCTTCCGGGCCGACATTGTCGGAGAGCGGAATAGTAGCATCCGACGAGACCTCAGGGCCGGTCTGAACGGGGGCTTGCGAAGACATTAAATCATGGGGACCTGGGTGCGCTTGGGATGAAAACACAGGAGGCAGAGACGGAAGGCCATCTGCGAAAGCAATAGGCTCGGAATGCGGAGGCTCGATGCGATTCGTCATGAAAGGGGCGTTCTCCATGTTTGCGTTCGACTTCCTGCTCGGCCTTTCACGCAAGAACTGCTGCTCCATTCCAGACTCAATCGCCCAATAGTTGCCTTTGCCCGGGTCATCCTTCGGTCGTTCTTGTTTGATAAACGCTTTGTTAAGAGACAGATTGTGTCGGATACTGTTCTGCCAGCCGGCGTCGTTGGCATTGTAGAAAGAATAATTGTCCGAAATCCACTTGTAGATCTGTGAGAGGGTGAGGCGTCTGTGGGGAGAACGCAAGATGGCCATTCCAATGAGTTGAGCATAGCTGTGGGGAGGTTTCGTGCCATCGTCATGAATGATGGGAAAGAAAACCTGGGGCGGAGGGGGCGGAGGCGGAGGCGGTGGAAGGGTAGACTCATCCATCTTAGTCCTCTTTCCCGGTCTCGGATCCTGAATCGGCGCGGCTTCGAGTAACGTGCGCTTTCTTGATGGTGCATTCTGGTAGTAATTGCCAGGCAAGTTCAGACTGAAGGTCGGTGCAGCGGGTGCCGGATATAAAGTCGGATGAATATTCTCCTTTCCGAAACTTGCGCTAGATTCTGCCATCGAAGGCTTCTGAACAACCGTCTTGAATCTCGACATCATCGGTTGTTTCTTCTGCATCGAATCTGTTGCCTGCTCGTGCGATGAGGGAGGTCGTATTGATACGGCATTGAGCTTATTACCGTGCGCTGACTTTAGGGGAGCCGAAGAGGTTGCGCGACCGCTTGGTTTAAATGGCGAATGTTGCTTCGCGTAACCATTCGGCGGGTTGAATACTACGTTCCTATTCGAATTCTGGAGTGCTTGACGAGGAGAAGACTGCTTGCCGACGGAGGGCATCGGGGCCCGGCTGATAGACGGTGCTGGTTGATCATAGTGGTCATCTTGGAATATCTGTAGTGGCTCATTTTTGGCCGTCCAACGCCACGGTTTGGCCATGTCGACCGAGAGATTAAGTTGGTTCGTCGCTAAACTCTGCTTGTTCCTGATATTAGCTGAGAAGCAGGTACAAGAGATGTATGACTGATGATGTAGCACATTAGGAGTTTAGATTATCTCGCCGCTTCTCTGGGAAACTTGTGGTGAGAATGGGACGATCTAGTATGCAGAACTCACCTTGGGCGACTTTAATTAGCTGTGGAGCCACGAAGCAAGGGTGACTTGTGGCGCGCCAGGTATCAGGCAATTGACGTGCCTAGATCAGAATGGTCTCAAATGTGAACTGATGTCGTAAAGTTCAAATAATGATATTCACGATAACCGATTAGGAGGCTCTCGTTACTGACATCGGATCTGAGATTTGCGACCGTGATGGGAAAGGAAGGGTGATGGATGGAAAAGGAATCAATGAGAGGAAGAGGAGAGGGGGGAAAGGGGACCGAAAGGCACATACGTGGGGGATCGAGATAGCGGATGCGTAGAATGCATCCAAGTCTCCAACTTGGCTATGCGGGCGTCACGGCTGTGGTAGAGGTCTTTGGTCAGGTCACTGCAAGACCTGCAAGACCTGCAAGACCGGCACACGGGCAGAAGATAGATTGAACCAGGGCCTGGACCAGACAGAAGACGAATGGGGTTAATGGAGTCGGTAGAACTCGATAGGATTGGCGAGAGTAGAAAGCCAACTCAGCAGTTGATCCACTTAGGCAGACCCGCCTTAGGTAGACGGATATAAGTGAAGTGCACAAGACGATTGGACGATAGAGTCGCGGGCTGACACAAATGGGCAAGTCCTGCTAGTCCTGGCAAGGTTGTTTTAAAGATGTCTAGGTATTTTGCAAGGAATGTCGAACCGAATCCTAGTCGTTTACACGGGTGGGGGATTGTAAGATGGCAAGGATGAGCTTGATGGATTTCCTTTTGTGGTTACGGTTGGATAGTAATGCGGTCTTGCAAACGGGTTGGGTTCTTGCGAGCTGCATCCAACGTATTGTACCCGTACGGCTGTGTAAAATGAAATCCTATGTAAGGCTTGTGATTATGAAAAGTCGTAGCCAAATCGAAAGTCCAAGTCCAAGACCAAGTGGGCAGGCCAACATCCAGTGGACAAACACAAAAAGCGCTGGACTAGATCCAGCTAGAGAGGCTCAAAAAACTTCTTTTCTTGTTCGTTGCCTGAGACCATCCGTCACACCAATTACTTTTTCAATTCTTTCGCAGATATGACTGAACGATGGTCGGCAACAGTACGCGTTTAACATTAATGAGATGGGCCGAGGGCGATTGGTTGCGAGGGTCGCGAGGTTTGCGAGGGTCGCACGTTTGTGCTGCAAAAATGTACGAGAATTGGAAGGAAGTTGGGCGACAGTGATCTGATTGGAAGACGAGGGCGCGTTGCCGCGCTGCTCGTTTGTTGTGCTAAAATCTACGCGTTTGACCAATCAATTCTCCTAAAATGACCTCAGTTTGTTTCAGCAAGCCACAAAACGACCCCGCTGCGCACTGGTATGGTATATGGTACGGAGGTACTTAATGCGAGGTATCTTCCTAATGCAGTTATCCCTTTTTGACAATGTTCAACAATAGCAGACGCAACACATTCTCCATCTCTGATGTCTTGCAAACGCTATTCTACCTTAGGACTATTACTAGAGTTAGTCCATCTAATTGTAATCTTTTAAGTGATAGCCTCTTCTTTTTCTCCGACTTTGCGGTCTGTTCCAAACCCAGCTAGGTATACGAAAAGGGGTAAAGATCTTCCCACATTGTTCAAGCAGAATTCCACCCTCTGCCGATATAATACGAGCTAACCTAGCATAACCAACATCATAGTCCAACATGACATCATTACCTCATAGCCAGGTCCGTTATCCATTAGACTCCATTCTCAATTCCGGCAATCCCTAGGCTTATCGTAGACTAAAGCCCACTGTCTTGGCCTGACAGCCTGACAGGTTTCGCCAATTAAACACTCCGTATTCTGCCTAGGCAAACGGAGCTCGTTTCCATCCCTGATCCATTCTGACGGGAGAAATACAGTGTCGTCCAACACGCCGAAACAGCGCTATGACGGTATATCAGAAAAGTGCACTGTCCAATATCAAACGCCTGCCCGATGCAAGCCTCCGTAATGCGCCACAGTTAAATTGCTATATTGTAATAACTCACGGTGACTCTTCTGATTTAATTACTTTCGGTGAACTAGCGTGTCCGGCATTGAACAACCTGAGCCGGCGGCCGGGATCAAGCCACTGAAGAGATTTTCCTGGTAGGACGGCAGCGGGCTGTCAGAGCAGGCTTACTCCTTGATATTTGACAAAGGGGGGCCTCCGTCTCCGCGATCCTTCATCGATCACTTCGGCCAACCCCGAGTCGCTGGTCCTTTGGATCTTTTATTCCTCCAACGTAGATTCCTACCTAATACTACGTACCTTGGGTATCATATATGACTTCGGCTTCTATTATCAAATCGCGTTCTGCCTGCGGTCTGACCGCGTATCCCTGCCTTATACGCACCCAATTAATACCCAACTAGGAAAATCGACCGGCAGCAAGACCTTATTCAGCTCTTGAATGGCAGAATGAGAAAAAGGACAATTGTGCAGAAAGAAGTACTCAATCGGTTCGATCCCGTATCACTCGGAGGATGGCATGTGCAATACGCTAAGTAATAGTGGCACAATAATGCTGGTGACGTGGTCGATATCATATTTCTCGACGCCTTATGTTGGGACGCTCGAAAACGTGAAACACGGAATTCCAGACCCGCGGCCGCCCATCGGCCTAGTCGGGTCCGAACACGAAGTTCTGTCTCGCAAGATATCGACATGACATATCTGGCACTGATGTATGGCAGATAGACTATCGAGGCTGAGACGAAGATCGTTATTTAAAAACTTGCAAACGGGCCTAGCGTTAGAGCCTCACGACATTTTGTGTAAGCTGAGCCTCTCCTCTTAAGCCCCCGGCCCAGACCAGACCTGCGCGACAAAGTCCTCCACGTCCTTGAGAAAGATATCAGGGCACTCCATCGCGGCGAAGTGCCCGCCACGCTCGTGCTGGCGGAAAAACACCAGGTTGCCCGTCATGACCACCCACGCGCGTGGGGTCGGCGCCAGCTCCTTGGGGAACCACGAGTACCCGAGCGGCTTCTCGATTCGCCAGGCCGGGTTATCGTGCATGCCGAAGCCGGGGGCTATCAGCCGCCGGTACGGCCAGATGGACGTCGGGTAGCAGCCGGTGAACCAGCACAGCGTCACGGACGCGAGGATGGTGTCGAGCGGCGGGTCCTCGTCCGTCCAGTCGAGGAACTTCTCGCCGATCCAGGCAAGCAGCGCCAGCGGGTTCGTGGACAGGACCAGCCCGATGGTGCTGGGCTTCATCACCTGCTGGATAGCGTACGAGATGGCAAGGCGCTGGAAACCCTGCGCTCAGAGCACGCCCGCCCGCTCCGCGTCGTTGGTCTCCGCGTCCGGCACCTTGCCCGGGTCCGGTACGTGAGAAAAGTTCAGATGCACCGCTTTAGCGCGGGGCTGCAAGGCGCCGAGAATTCTAGCCACCCCGCTGCCTACGTCGCCGCCTTGGGTGACGTATCCGTCGCTGAAGCCTAGCTCTCTCGGGTTAACGGTGGTGGCGATGAAAACCCATAACCCGACAGGGAGGGCACGATGATATGGTACGGCAGTGTTTGCGGCGTGTATCTGCCCTTCAGGAGTTTCAAGATGGGTAAGAATTCCAGGAAACTCCGCGGCCACCCATGGAGCATGAGAATAGGGATCGCGTCCGTTCGCTCGGAGAATAGCGCCGCGAAGTGGATGTCAAAGGTGTCCCCAGACTCTTCGATCTTGCTGGTATAGTTGGGGAATGAGTTGATCTCGTCCTCAACTTTACGCCTAGAAATCCCTCTGGTTAGTCCCCATCTCTTTTTGATCTCGTGTTTCGAAAACCTACCAGTCGAATTTCTCCCATTGCGCCTTGACTTCTGCCAGCCAGTCGGACGTAACGCCGTACTTGCGATCCTATTGCGTGCTTTCATACGTTGCTTTTCCAACTTGAGACAATTTCAAGAGTACTTTGAACTCATTGAGCTTGCTTTCTGAAGTCGATATATTGGAAGGAGTCGGCTATGTCTTAGAGGTTGCTGGGAGTTTTGCGAACGCTGCCGTGGTTGGATGTCAATTGTTGAGCAATGTTGAGAAAACTATGAAACCTTTTGTCCGTCACTTGGCAACGAGTCTGTTGCAAGTTACGCTGTCTGATGCAATTCCGGATGGAACGAACCACCACGAAGCGCTTCGGGTCCTTCATATACACGGGGCCATCCCTTCAACCGTTCTTTCGGCGATACATGTACCGGTATCTGAATTTCCATAGTAACTCAGTGCCAGAATAAATTAGGTACTTATACACTCTGGGTTAATTAAATCGCCGTAAGTCGCCGAAATGGCGGTTGAAGGGATGATTTATATGGGCTTGTATGTCCCGGGAATCAACACCTAATTCGCCCCGTGGTCGGTGTCCGAAGTTGAATCCGATTGATACCCTTCTCCCCATCTACGCGGACATAAACTCCCGAGATCAAATATTCAATATAACCACAATACAGCTACAGCTACGGTACAAATACAACATGATGTTGACGCTATACATTTCATGCTGTAACTGTTTCTTCATAACCGTGCTCTGGAACCGTCAAAATAGTTTCAGGGGTCAAGCGTAGCTCAGCTACCACTGAGGACGATTTCTTACGAGAAATTGCGCATTCTACTCTGACTCAGATTACGAGCAAGATGATTCAATTCCAATATGTATACCTAGTAGGTATATTATCCTATCTCTACACAATATCCCTTCTCGTTTGCGCTCTTGCTTACCTACCTCATTCTGCCTCTAGTCCATATCCAGGCAGCGTCAGATGCCAAGCCATAAGCGGTGTAATAGAAATGAGCTCGAAGAGTATAAGTAGATATGATTCTCTCGAAGCTGAAGTCTCAGGAGGACGACAATGCTCTCGGATATAGAAAAGTTGATTTACTCCTGTAGAACAATATCCAAATCACCGTCCAATTACCCTAACTTGACGGTTACGCAGCGAGTATGAAGCATAGCTCTCTCTCAGCCATCGGATTTGCTGGCGTCAGCATCGCCGCCGCAAAAGACATCTACGTAGCCAGCTATGCTGGTCCCGTGTTCCGTCTGTCTTTCACTAGTCATGTCGATGGGAGTCACTCCTTACAGGAAGTCGGTTGTACGTTGGAATGCGGATCTAATCCGGGCTGGTTGGAACTCGACCAAGTAACCGGCACACTATTCTGCATGAATGAGGCTTATACTATTGCCGACTCTGGCTCAGTAGCTTCTTTTTCTAAAGAATCGCTTTCAGTACTCGACAACACCACGACGGACTATGGTCCGGCGCAATCGACCTTTTACGCCCCTAACCGCCTGGGCCTGGCTCATTATGCTGGAGGCGCAGTCTCCGTCCTCGACACATCAGATCCCGGCAACTTAATAGAACTTCAGAGCTTCCATTACTTCATGGATAAGCCCGGTCCCAATTCGACTCTCCAAGACAAGCCCTACGCACACGGCATCGTTGCCGATCCGACGGGTAAATTCGTCGTCGCTCTGGACCGTGGCGCCGATGCTCTGCGGACGTATTCCATCGGGTGGGATGATCGCCTAATCGAGCTTGGTGCGCATTTCACGGAACCGGGAAACGGACCGCGCCATGGAGTCTTCGTGAAAGGCACCAGAAAGACGTTCTTCTACGTCCTAGGCGAACTCACCAACTCGCTGCACGGGTTCGAAGTGCTATACGAAGAGGATGGCACACTCGGTTTCAAGCAGTTCTATAACGACAGTGCGTACCAGACTGGCTTCGGCGACGCTTCGGGTGTTGCACTACCGTCGGAGATCGCCATAGCAGAAGATGGGAAGCACCTTGTTCTCTCCACACGTGACGACGGCCGAAGTTCGTACCAGGGAGAGGCTAGCGACACGATCGTATCTTATAGCGTCGACTTCGAGACCGGCAGTCTATCGCTTATAGGGCTCACAGCATCTGGAGGCTTGTGGCCGCGGACATTCGCCATTAGCAAGGATGGGACACTGCTGGCGGTTGCCAACCAGTACAGTGTACCGGGACGGTTGATCGTGTTTCCAAGGGATCCCGAGACGGGTATCATCGATGACCAGCGGCCGTTGGCTACCTGGACTACGGATATTACTCTACCCGACGGTCAAAGTATATCTCATGTTATCTGGGACGAGTGACTATTAGCAAGCATGTCTGACAGCATGCCTCGGTTTCTCCCTTTGGACCTTTCATGTTTCTATTATGGAGCGTAGCAGATAATGATCATTAATATATTAAACCCCAAGATGTGTTGGTGAGGGATATCAAGGTTGACTTGACTTCTAGTCAGCCTCGCCCCCATTTTTACCTACGGTTTAGAAATTGGTCAAGCCAGCAGGTTCATTATCACGGCTTAGCTCCCCACCTATTTTAACATGTCATCCTACACCCGGGCTCCTGCAGGACAAATACGCCACCCCATCAACTCCAAGATTTTGGAGAAAGTCACAGGCATTTTATGGAGGGTCCTAAAATGATTACCCCGATTAACGTAGGTTAAGTCTACTTGACTTAGCAACCCAATGCGAATAGGTCATTTATCTTGGGTTTAAACATGCCTTATTTATGGCTGACTCGGGCTTCAAAACGGCGCCTTCGGCATCTACAAGATCTTCGAAGCGGAATAAGGGGTAATCGACGCATCACTAAGAATTTTACAGGTGATGCTCATGATGGGATATCGCATTATGTAGATCGCTGAGGAATATAAGCATGTTTCTCTGTCAGAGTACAAGCGCGTTATGACGGCTCGGTCAGAACCTAAGAACCTCCGCGACCGCGATCATGAGGAGCTCGTCTTTTCCAAAAGATCTTCCGCAACGATGTTCACACCACTGGCGTCCTCGGCCGAATATACCGTCCGCCACTTGCGACCGGGCTTGGGAACGATCTTAACATTCAGACGACTTTTCGGGATAGGCAACGCTCTGCCCACTACCAGGTCCTTCTTTGGCTCTGTCCATTTGCCGGCGACCGGAAGCACGTCAACCCGTACGAGCATCAAGGCCATGAGCGATAGGATTTCAGTACTGGCAAAGTGACGGCCGGGACATAAAATATGGCCACCGCCAAAACCACGGAACGCGGCGACGGGGTGCTTCGTAGATTCGTTTCTGGCCGCCTTCAAGAACCTCTTGTGGTTGAACTCGCCAACCGTTGGGCCCCAGAGAGACTTGTCGCTGTGGATGACAGCGTTGGGCATAAGTACGGCGCCGCCCTTTTTCAAGAGATATTGGTCATCGATAAGAGTGTCCTCCTGGACAAGTCGGAAAGCTATGCTAGTTCCATGGAACCGGAAAACTTCCTGTAGTGTTGATATCAGGATAGGACATTCCGCCCTGATGCGGGCAAGGTCGATGGTACTTGTGCCATCGACATCGTTTTGCACCAGTCGAGTCACCTCTTGCCTGCAGTCCTCGAATACGACGGGATCGGCCAGAACCTGCCAGACGGCCCAAAAGGCACCCGGTGCAGTGTTGAAAGTAGCTGCAGCTACTTGCCCGACTTCGACACGAGCTCGATCCTCGAGGGTCAAACCGAAACTCTCGTTGACCTTCTGGCCAAGTTGAATAAACATGGAACCGTCCAGGTGTCGGCCCTCCTGGAAGTAGTTCATCAGCGCGGACACCATAGTTTCTCTCCCCTTTACGCCACGGCGGGCCAGGATATTTGGGAAAATACCCATGAATATCGTAGGGAGGTCATTTTCGTAGTCGGACCATGCCTTTTCAATCTTGGGGTCGCGAAACGGGTTGTGAGGTCCGTATAAAGCATTCGTCGAGGCGCGGAATGTCTCGCGACGAACCCACTCGAACAAGTCAACAGTGATTCCCCCCTGGGACTCCACTCGGTCAAAAGTGTCCGTAAAGGTCTTCACCACCGCTTTTCCCAACACGTTCAGACCGGGACCAGGCATGGCGCCCGGGGCAGCGGTTCGCGGAAAGCTGCGTAGGTAGCTGTTCTCGGACGCGGAAATCCGGTTCATGCCATCTTTACTCACACAAATAGCCTTCTTGCACATTTGTGCTTGGAGAGGAGCAAAGTCGACGGTGGTGATGTGGCGGTCAATACGCTGTATCAAGTGGAGTGAGTTTATAACGTAGAGCGTCACTCCGGGGAGCTTCAAGGTATAAATAGGGAGTTGTGTTTCGTTCCTATGCGGACATATCAGCTGACTTGCATCTACATGGAGAGAGACTCTGTTTGTACGGTGAATGGCATAGATATACCTTAGCCGGATATAGTAGTCATCTTTGTGGACGAGTATGCCGTAGATGGTGCTGAGAAAGGGAATGTTTCCTGTGACAGCCTTTGGCTCTCGGGCATCGTGAGTGATCGACGAAGCGATCCGCAAGACGACAAACGTGATCGCGATAGCGACTATGGACAGCGCGAATGCGGATGGCATTTTCGCGAGTAGAGGGATGAGCGATGACTTTAATGCCGCCGTGTTGATGAATCTGAAGACTTTGATTTTGGCAATCTCCGAAAGACAGCAGACTACTTATCCGATAATACTAGTCTCCGTGAGAATGAAGTCAGATTCTCACGATATTGTTGAGATTAGATGGAAGCATTTGAAGGGGACTAGACGCCTAGGAATGAAAATCACACAGATATACACGAGATGCCGGGGACGAGATATTGCCAACACGTACTTTGTACGAGACCTAGATCTAATGCTATCGGGCCAACAGGCAACACATTCTCATGTTAGGTATGGGAGGGATGCGCAGCATGTTGTACAACCAACATTTATTCATGCTCACGTTGGAAAACCTATTGCTGCGCCGCTTGTCACCCCACGCGGAACGCTTTTATCCCTTCCAAGGGCACTCGGAAAACGGTCATGGCTCGTAGGTATTGTCGTGAATACTAGCATCTTACTCGATATCACCATACTGCGTCACTAGCACCATTCCCGCCATCTTCGCCGACGCCAGCTACCATGCAAGGTCACCAACACTCCTCCGGCTTAGACCACGGGCTTGCCCATCTCTGTTGCTGTGTTGTAAGCTGTTGGTTCGGTGATGTCTTTTGTTCGGGGAGCATTGAAGCTATGCATGTGAGATAACTTCGTGTCGTTTCACCTATCAGATGGGCACATAGACAGGAAAGCCTTATAAGTGATAAACACGTGTTGCTAGCTTGAATTTGGGAACTGATATATTCTTATAGAGACGTATGTACCGAAGCCACCCATGTGGCTGACCTTCTCGATCTTTTTGCCAGTTGCAGTAGTCGGCAGCTCATGTCACACGTCCAACTGATTGTTTTCAACGCCTTAGCTATTTGAAATTATGATTCCAATTGAAAGATAGTACCAGGGTGGATACCTTTGAGCGGCAAGCTGTTCGAAGAAAGAGAGGAAATATAAGCGTTGAAGTTGTACGTCTTTTTTGAAGCCATATAGAGACTGCGCGTATTGCAGTTTCTTACTAGGAATCTTACTGCAGTGTCGGAGGCTATTGCTGCCGACCTTCTCTACATAACGAGGTTGGGTTTTCAAATTGAAAATGAAATGAAAATGAAAATTATAGAGGCGTGTCTTTAAGTATCTGTTAATTGGTTAAAAGGCTGCCATGCAAAGAAACCCAACGGACTCCATTATAACGGCTTAGATAGCAGCTAACAAGGGACCATGCGGCTACTTTGAATGAAAATTAAAATTGTAGAGAAGCTTCTTTAAGACGTGTTCGATTCGTCAGTTCCTCGCTTCATTTGAGGGGGGTCCCCAGCATGACGGGTATTTGTGGACCCCGCCTAGGCGGTCAGGCTGACACAGTTGCTACCCAGCTACCCCTCCAAGCACCCGAATGTATGGGCCTAGGAAATAAGCAACTTTACCTCATACGGTCCAGCATCCGAAGCTGCACCACTCTCCAACGTCACAAATGATACTATTATGTAGAAGGCGAGCACCATGCCCGACTGGCGAACCGACTACCTTACCTCGTTACAGGAAGCAGAGAGAAACAACCCGGTAAACAAGGACCTCGTCGATGCTTGTCAGTTACCGTCGCACCCGTTGGTTTGCTTGCGGCGTAGCCCTGCTGACGTGTGTATGCGCCCGTAGGCTCCCAACTCGCCGACCGCGTCGCAGCCCTCGAGGCCGAGAAGGCCGTGTGGCAAGCCTCGACAAAGCCGCCACCCCCGTCCGACAAGCCAGCCTCGGGCAAAGCGACGAGTACGACCGACGCGGCCAGCAGTTCCGATGCGGGTGTCGCACAAATAAAGCTCGAGCTTGCGGAGGCGCTGCGGTCGAAAGGCCAGCTGCAGAGCAGGCTCAAGACAGCCGAAGACGAATTGCAGAAGCTGCGCTCGAAAACAAAGGTCGATAGCAAACGGATCAGCGACTTGACTATCGAGCGGAACAGTCTGATGGCGAAGCTTAAGGACCGCAACGAGGAGCTGGTCGGCAAGAACAAGATGCTAAAGGTATGGCCGATAAATAGACGAAGTTGGCGGCATATTATGCCGGAACTGATGAGTTATAAATAGGATATCCAAGATGACAACTTGACCTTGAACATCCAGTTGGATGTTACCGAACAAAAGGCGGCCAAGGTTGCGGCCGAAAATAAGGAGCTAGTGGATAGGTGGATGAAGAGGATGCGACACGAGGCAGACGCTATGAACTTGGAAAATGAAACACCACCACCAAATAGGAGTCGAAAGTAACATTCAGCAAAGCAGGAAACATCCGCCAAGCTATGTATATTGCGGAACTACACTCTTTTGATACAACCTAGGAATCTGTACATAGTAAGTTCTAAAAGCTCCCGCTTCCCTTGGTATCCCTTTAATGACGCTCTCTATGCAAATGTGGTATCCCAACGCGCTCTCATCTAGCCCCCCTCCCAAATCTATACTGTTGAAAACATGCTGACTCGGTTGTCTGCCTTACACAGCGTGGTATCCTCAGCCCTCACTTCTTGGTCGAGATGTAGTAGTCGCCTTCCGCAGCAGCCCAGCTAACCCAATTTTCGTGATACCGGTAATGCTGAACGTCGAGGATGCTATTGGCGACATCGTTGATGGCGGTCTTGTTTTCGTGAACGAAGGACTTGAGCGATATAACCTTGCAGCCTTTCTTCAAGTCGAGGAACATGTTGATCAGGGAATCGTTGAGAGCAGAGGTAAAAGCTTTGTTGTTAACGAGTATTACGTCCGCCTCCTTCAGCTTTTCCAATATTTTCGCACTTTTGCGGAAATCGCCCTTCTCGAGAGTAACCCTGCCGTGTGCGACGCCCCAGAGAAGACATCGTGACCGGAACTCCTTCTCCTGCGCCTCAGCAAGATTGTAAGCGTTCTCCATCATCTCACAGCCGTAACTTCGACAGCCAATCTCGAGCGCTGCTTGCAGGACGACATTGCCTACTCCGGAACCCAGGTCTATGAAGACTTGATCCGAAGTCATCTTCGTTTGGTCGACGAGTAACTTGGTTATGAATGGATGCAAAAGCTCTCCATAAACGTTATCGCTCCCCATCTCGTATTTCGTGAGCATTTCGACTTTGGGGGCCACAGTGCGGTCATAGACTTGAGTGAGGATGAATGAGACTAAGCTTGGCGGGATATGGTGAATTTGGTCTATATTCTTCGTTACTGTACCGTTCTCAACCAATTCTAACAGCTTGTCGTTATAATTTTGTAGTGCTGCTCTGAAGCCCGGAACGTCTCTATATTTCTCGCTGATGGCACGCTCCATCTGTCTTCTGAAGCTGGCGTTATGGTCGATGAAGGGTTTCGCTTCGTCATCGGTAAGATATGTCTCGGCTACGTGCTCAACTACGGAGAGGATGTCTTTCACGGCGTCGATCTTATCTTTCTGCCATACTAGTTCATACCTGCAGTTTCATGTGAGCTTAATCCACGATGTCTCCAAGTCGCATAGTGCCTCACCTCTCACGTTTGCACCGCGACGGATATTGCAGCTCAATTGCGACTTCCTCAGGCTTGGCGCCGTGAATGGGCGGACATTTTGTGGCAACCGAGGCAATATCCGCCGCATGAATGATGCGCGGGTCTCTGATATGATCACCAAAAGCTTTCTTGTGCCTGAGCTTGCGATTCAAGTCGATAGATCTCGATTCGCTGAGCCGTGACCGCTTGCGGAAAGGATCGTTATCTTCGTCTTCCGACTCGGAATCGTCCCCGAAGAAGGCAGGAGAATCTCGCGGGGTGCTGGTAACAGCCTTGCGCTTTCGCGTAATACCTCTCTTCTCATCGGCAGAGGACGGATAGGGCGACGCGCTTTTCGGTCGCGACAGTCGGGGATTCGGCGAGAGGCGGGGTGAGGCAGAGTACTGGCTCGAAGGGGCGCGCAGGCCGTTGCTGTTTGGGGTCAGACTAGGTCGAGGCTTAGTCGGGACGACTACTTTTTCTACGCGGATCTGCTGCGGTGCAGGTTTGAGTTTGTTCTTTTGGTTAAAGATGCCCATCGTTCCGACGGCCGGGCTCGGGAAGAGGCGCTCGGCTAGGTGGGGATAAACCAAGGACGAAGTATATTTATGTTACGAATGCGAAATAGGCTATTGTAACCAGTTTCGGGTGTACGTATAGGAGTAGAAATGAGTGACTGTATTGTGAATAATTGAACGCAATGCTCAAAGAATGAAGGACACGCCGACAGTGAAAAATACATGCGGGCGCAATGATTGGGAAGATGGGAAAAGTACTTAACCTAAGGCAACCAGGTGTGAAAAAAAAAACGTGATCAATCATTGCCAGGCAGGCACTGTGGAGGCCTAGACGTGCAGGCCTGTCTACGCCTATCATCAGACCCGGGGAGGAGGTAGGTACCCATGTACTATACTAATTAGGACTGAGGCGGAACCGCTAGTGACCTAAAAAGGTGCGCTGAAGTTCGGAGACCCCAGACCGGCTGTTGCCTTGCATCGGACAATTGTGCTACCACTTACATAAGGCAAAGTATCTATTCTTCAAAAGGGAATCGGCGAGAATCGGAATTCTTCCATGTAATTAATCTTGACTCCTAAAACGACGACATTATCCTCTCTCATGGCAATCTGCTTGTTAGGACAAAATAATAAGGATAAATGAAGGGTCGAATATTACACTGGATACATTACATACTTGACTGTCTCTTCTCTACCTCAGGATTGGTGTCCCAGAGCTGTTGATTCTTTGCCCTGCTGCTGGCATACCGCTTTGACTCAGATTTCTTTGTGCTCTCTAGTCTCCGGAACGAAGCGCATCATGTCAGGATCCACCTTATATCAAGCTCTTCATCGACATTATGTCTTGACTTCTCTATTGGCGAGTACATCTAAGAGGGCCATTACGTGCCGGTAATCGGTGATCCCGTAGAGGCCAGGTGTTATTCACAATGGTTTGTCGGTGGAACGAAATAGTCTACGACCTCAATTTCTAATTGTGTATCAAAGGCTCTTTAAGCCCTGACGCTCTTTCATTATTTGCTTACGAAACTTCATTGTATGGCTATAATCTTGTTCTATTTCCTCTGGGGCAAAAGACAATACTCCACCATAATAATGGTAATCTCCAGACAAACTCAAGTTGAGTGATACTATACCCGGAAGGGGAAGCCGGCCAAAGACCCTTTTACCTTTGCTTTGACATTATTGCTTAGACGTCGAGGAGCACGCCTGACAATGAAGCTTTATCCTGTGTAATGCTAATATGGCAGCGATGGTGCCCTGTTGATAAATATTCGCCAGCAGACTTTCCCAATTAACGATATTTCTAACTCTGGAAGTTATACATCATTCGAAATGTCAAAACAAGGAATTATAGGTTTACTTACCGTGTTGGGCCTTACCGCTCAACTTGCTAGCGGTCAACTCGACCCTGACTGCAATCCGCTTTACGCAGACTGCGAGCCGAAGAAGGCGTTATCAGAAGAGAATTACTATATCGATTTTACGAAGCAATCAAGCCCTCCGCCGGGCTGGACTATTGCGAACCATGAAGTCGTCGATTTCACTCCCGAGGGAGCCGAGTTCACTTACGGAAAGAAAGGGGATGCGCCGAATATGTGGACCGATTTTTACATGCTCGGCGGCCGTTACGATGTCGAGATGAAGATTGCTCCAGGTCAAGGGGTAATCAGTAGCGCCGTGTTATGGTCAGACTTCCAAGACGAGATCAACTACGAGTTTTCGGGCAACCAGTTCGGCCAGCAGCCTTTCCCACCGCAGGATGGAATGTGGTCTGTCGAAACCAACATATTCGCACAAGGGAAGATGTGGGATGGAGCGGCTACTTATCAGAAAGACTCCTTCAAGCCAGCGGAACAGTTCCATAAGTACTCTGTAGAATGGGACGAGAAGCACATGAGCTGGTACGTCGACGACAAGGTTATCCGCAGCGTCCAGGCCAAAGACACCCCTAGTGGATTCTCCTTCCCCCAGTCCCCGATGAAGCTCCAACTTGGTGTATGGGGAGGTGGAGATCCAGACAACAACCACTGGACTGTTGAATGGGCTGGCGGTGAGATTGATAGGAAAGGCGTTCCTTATACCATGTATGTGAAGAGCGTCAATATCACGAATAAGTATCCAGCCTCCGAGTACGGATATAAAGATAGGGTACGTAAATCATCGATGCGCTACGATAATGTTGCTAATGAGTTGCAGAGCGGGAGTTTCGATTCTATCGAAAAGATTTCCTCTGATGATCGAGGCCAAACCGGAGGTGAGCTCCGTAGAACTGTTAACAATAAACGGGCCGCAAATGATTATCCCGTGAGCCGGCCAGGCTCAGCCGCCGCTGATGCTGACTCGTATCCGGCGACAGTACCATATGTTTCACCTCAAGGTTATCCTACGTCTGACGGCTATCCTACATATGGAGCTAGTTCGCCTGATACCTATCCGGCTTCATCAAGCAGCTATCTGTCTGCCTCCTCTCCAGCGGAATATCCCACACATGAAGCTAGTTCGCCAGCATCTAGTTATTCACCCGCTTCTACACCTGCAGACTATCCCACATCTATTGCTGGATCATCGTCGGCCGTCGCTTCTTCGTCCGCTTCCACTCCTGCAGAGTATCCTACGTCTATTGCTGGATCATCATCGGCAATCGTTTCTTCGTCCAGTTCTTCCCTTGCTGATTCCCCTGTCACCTATCCGGCTGCAAGCGTGTCATCGGCTAGCGACGCGAGTACATCCTCTAGTGTACCTTTGCCCGATTCTTCGACTGCTAGTGGATATGCCTCCTCGTCTTTGGCATCACAGTCGACCCAAGAATCTGCAACCACATCTGCACAAACAGCAGCTGCTTCAACGACAAGCGGATACCCGGTTAGCTCGCTGACTAATAGCAGCGGAATCTTGAGTAGTTTGAGCTCATACTTCCTTGGGACCGGCAGCAGCACGTCGAGTCTCCCTGGTGCTAGTGGCATCAAGTATCCCACCTATCCAGCATTCTCATCGACGGCGTCCGATACTGTTTTAGCCACTGGTTCAGGCACCGGAGCAGTTGGCTCAAGTGCCTCTGTAAGCTCACAAGGACCTAGTTCCAGTTATTCGGCATCATCGGGCTCAGTCGTCGACTCCTCGACTGCAAGTTCCGTAAACAGCACCGCTAGCACTTATTCGATGTCCTCTGGTAGTGCCACTTCAAGCGCGACAGATGCAGCCTCCAGCACTTTATCAACAACACTACAGTCTGCCACTGGGACATCAGGAACGGAGCAAGCTACATCAAGCACTGCCAACACCGCTAATACCGAGACGCAATCCAATTCGTCCCAGTCATCGGTGCAGACATCTACCGCCGAGACGAGCGATTCATCATTGACTTACTCAGTCTCTGGACCCAGCTCGTCTTTACAGACAATGCCGACTACATATAGCGTTAGCAGCGAAGTTATCACGTCGGTACTATCCACCGTATACTCAACGAATGTTGTCACCATCACGTCATGCGCCTCTTCTGTAACCAACTGCCCCGTGGGCCAGGTTACTACCGAAACCGTGTCTCAATACACCACCATCTGTCCGGTGACACAAACCGTCCTTGATGGCACGACCTACGGTGGAACTGAGGCTGTTGAGGGGACCCCAGCACCGTCATCTTCGCTCTCTTACGCGATGAGCTCTTCTCAAGCGACGGATTCTTCTCAAGTGACGGGCTCTTCTCAAGCGACAGGCTCTTCTCAAGCGACGTTAACTGGATCGGTTCCACTGTCTAGTTCCAGTACCATCTACTCCATAAACAGCTCGACAAGTTCCCTGGGAGCAAGTTCAGTGTCTAGTTCAGTGTCTAGCTCTGGCAGCATTTACTCTATGAGCAGCGGGACAGCGAGCTCTGCAGGGACAACTTCTTCAACCCTTAGTTCTGGCAGTGTTTACTCTCTGAGCAGTGGGCCAGTGAATTCTGCAACGACAACTTCATCAATCCTCAGTTCTAGCATCCTCCAGAATTCCACGGTGTCTGCGACCGATGTCTCTTCGACAGCACCGGTACTGACTTATCTAAACTCAACCATTTCGGCGTCCAGCACTGCGATTAGTATGACTACATCAACGGTCTATTCCACCAATATCTATACTATAACCAGTTGCGCACCCGATGTGACAAACTGTCCTGCCAAGCTAGGTCAGGTCACGACTGATCTTGTCTCCTTGTACACGACCGTCTGTCCAGTTACCGAAGCACAAACCTCGGCGCAAGCAACTAGTTCAGCACAAGCGACTAGTTCGGCACTTCCGGTGGCCACCGAGACATCGTCGCCAACCCAAACAATTTCGTCCTACGCTACGATGAGAAACTCCACTGCTTCAAATCCTGTCCTGACAACTTCTACCGTGTACACCAGTAGCATTTACACTGTTAGTACGTGTGAGCCTGGAGCGGTAGACTGCTCTTCGAAGATTGGCTCTGTGACCACAGAAGTTGTTCCTCTGTACACGACAGTATGTCCCGTCGAGGAGACTGCCACAGCGTCGCCGGAGACTACTACCAGTTCAGCCCTGTCTAACTACCCAGTCGAGTCAAGTACCTACCAGGCTTCATCATCTTTCGCTTCATCATCTCTCGCTTCATCGTCTCTTGCTTCATCATCCCTTGCTTCATCGTCCCTTGCTTCATCCGCGCCGTCCTTGACAACGTCGACCATATATTCCACAAATATCTACACTGTAACTTCGTGCGCCCCTGATGTTACCAACTGTCCTGCAAGCGGAGCGGTGGTGACGGAGACTGTCGCCGTATCTACCACAGTTTGCCCCGTTGCAGATCAGTCAACAGCCATTCCGGACGTGACCGTCCCCGCTGCGTCGCAATACAGCACTACAGCTATCACATTCAGCAACACGATGAGTGGATCCGTTATTGTGGTGACCACGACTATCACTTTCCTTGATGCGCCTGCACCAACTTCTTACTACCCCACCCAAGCTCTTAGCACGGCTAACACTGCAGGAACTGATGCTGTTTCATCTGGCTCACCTGGGATGTATCCCAACTCCACTAGAGAAGGGACAACTGTGACGCTCGGTAGTTATTTCACGACGGTCCTCGAGTACGGTACCATCACACAGGACTCGCCGGCATCGGTGTCGTCGGGAGCTACTCCAACGAGCTTCTACACGGCTACTACGTCAACCATCGACGTGCCGAGCTACCAGATGAGTGAAGTCTCTAGCACGGCAGCGATGTATCCCACCTCATCAGTACCTGTCGTTGTCGGCTCAGCTTCAAGGTCAGTTCCTGCCTCTTTCTTTGTCGTAGCCGTCTGCTCCACGCTCGTTCAAGTCTGCTGGGGCCTAATAAACTGACCGTGATCCCGGTCAGCTATCCCATGGAGTCGCAGCAAGCCGTGCCCAAGAGCGTGCCCGTGGAGTCCTACCCTGTTGACCAAGTCACGGCCGGGACCTCGTCTATGACGAACACCGAGACCGCGTATCAGTCACAAGGGTCTGGCTCGTCTGGTACGTGTGATTGCGACCCCTCGACCGTATACGTGACCGTCACGAGCACCGTCGAACCGCCGTATGCTAGCAGTTACTCTACGGGCACCGCTCCTCTCGGGACGGGTGCGGATGCTACAGCTGCTTACCCTACGACTACAGCAGGTCCGATACGGAGGTGGCTTAGGCAGGGTCACGGGTACGGAGGCGGGCACGGACATTGATGAGTGATGAAGTCACGCGACGGACTGGTTTGGAAATTCTTGCACATAGTACCTAGATTCTCGTGAACTTTTCTTGGCGGGCTTTTTTGTTGATAGAAAATTTATTTATATATATAGACTTACATTTCTGTTCTACTGTGTAGTACATGACTCCTTCTTGCTGTAGTTCGTATGTAATAGAAGTGCACTTTTGTAACAGTTCACCGACGTAAATCTAGATTGTAATGTATAATTACCTACTTGCCTCGTTTAGTTCTCGCGATAAATATTCGTCGAAGGACTTGTGTCGTATTTAGCGCAACTATGTAGCACAGCAGAGTCCAAAAGGGGCTACCCCTTTTCAAGGTAGGACCTTAGACAGCCTACCTGATGAAAGCTCAAGATTCACTGTTGATTTCTGCTCAATTTTGTTGTTCTATATTCTGACATGATATAACCACCACGAAGAACTGCATCTCTGGCAGATTCAGTTAGCGAAAGATAAAACAAGCATCTTCAACCTGCACGTCTGACAGGTAGCAGAGCTAAGTAGGGCCATAACCGGGTGTTCACACCCAAAACTCCGTATTTGTCTCTGTAACTCGTACACGCCGTCCAAAATCGGCCTCGCACGCTACCCCGCATATCATCATGAGCTGAAGTACCTAGTACACGATACACAACATTGATCGTCATGATGATTGGCTCGTCGAGGGTCGTGTGGTCACATCAAGATGCTATTGGTAGAGGAGTTTCTCGTTGGACGTGGTGAGGCCAAGAACAGGTAGGCCCGTACGTGTACTCGTCGGGCCTTGCATGGTACCCCTATTTCCTTGGCGATCGGCAGACATGGCTACACCCACTGCCCTGGGTCCGCATCCAACTGGGCTTCGGTCTGGTTCTTCATAGCTATATATACCCGAAGCTGAAAGAATGTCCGTAAGGTTGGAAGAAAAATGCACATCTCCGTGGGTGGCATCGCATGCTCACTGCTTCGCCTAGCCCTATGGGCTTAAGCAGCCGTACTGAGGCAGAATACACGCATCTTCAGCCTGGAAAACGTGGCCTACGAGACGGATGTGATGTGGACAAATTACTCCTATAAAAAGTGATCTTTGAGTCCGTTCTTTAAGGTCATGTCGAGGTTCGAGTCCAAGAAGGTGGAAGCATGGTAACAAGCTGCCGCTATTTCATACTATATGCGACAAGCCTCCCAAAGTCACTGCCATTCACATATAACCATGTCTGGAGTTCGAAATGTTACCGTGCCTTGGGTACCATTGGACGAGTTCGATTGGTCCTTTGCCCGTAGCGGCCCGTTACCTTGGAACCTCACTGTCTGGTACCCGACTATGCGTTGGATCCCTACAACTTCTGCATGACAGTCACTAACACATCGCAGGTCTCTTCTCGCCGTCTTCACTGCTCTCCCGATCTGGACCACGGTCGAGCTTACCGTCTGGGTTCTCTACACCTTCGAGCGCTGGCATGGCATCTATTTCTGGTCCGTCCTATGCACGACATGGGGCGTGACGCTCCACGCCATCGGCTTCATCCTGAAGTTCTGCGTGCCGCAATGTAACTGGATCCTAGCCACCGTTCTGGCTGAGATAGGTTGGGTTGGCATGGTCTCTGGCTTCAGTGTGGTCCTGTGGTCACGGCTGCACCTGGTGATCGTATCGTACCCGCGGATCTTGCGCATCGTTCTCGTCATGATCGTCATAGACGGCGTTCTGTTTCACGTGCCTACCATCGTGTTCCAATCCCTGGTCTCCAATGCGCCGACGCACGTCAAGTTCCTCCCGCACATGGAGGTCTTCGAGCGCATTCAAGTCATGGGCTTCTCTATCCAGGAGACTATCATCTCGGCCGTTTACGTCTGGGGAACACTGCAGATCCTCAAGCTGTCGCTCAACTCCAAGGCAAAGAATACGCTGGCGTTGCTGATTATCGTGCAAGTCATCGTTGTGCTTGCCGACGTGCTCGTGATCGTGCTTGATTACCTGGAGTACTTCACGCTCAAGGCTGTCATCCATTCGTTCGTCTACGCCTTTAAGCTGCAGGTCGAGTTCGTCGTGCTCAACGAATTCAAGTTTATGGCCCAGGGCGGAATTACGGGTGGCAGTGGATCACTTGGAGGGGGATCTGGAGGTTTCGCCGCGTTCAATAACAATGTGTTCCTAGATATCCCCAAGACCAGCGAAAACAGTCGCATGCATAATAATTCGGGGGTTACGATGGTGGTATCTTCAGGAGGAACACCACCTTCGTCGAGATCCACTCGGCCAGGTGTCTCCGTGGCACAGGCCGAGTATTCGGAGGAACTGGATGATGCTATTGAGGTGCAATACCTAGGCAGGTATGGAAGGGCTCTCTGATTGTCTATGTGAAGGTAGGTAATGGCTATGCGGCATAGAAGGGGTATCAAAGCCGTAGGAAAAGATGAGTCTTAGTATTGAACACATGCTCCAGGGGCCATGCCATGTTAGTGGATTCCTACAAAACGGTTTAAATTTTGAAGCGTATAGCGGCATAGTCGTAGTTCTCAGAACCGCTAAGAACCCCATGAACCATACTTCAACGTGCTAGGTACACACATGGAACCAATTTTCGTCTACTATCACTGTAGAGCTATACGGCATCTCGAACGTATTGTTTAGAAACTCCACGATATATTACGAGTTATCATATAAACGAAGGGATAATAACATAATAGAGCGAAAAAAAGGGGGGGTGCGAGATGGTCAACAATCCAACCGCACAACCGCGTCCCCTCACCAAGAGAACTTCTCCTTGACCAGCTCCTCCGACCGTTCCCACAGCTTCTCGGCTTCGGCGCTCGAGACCGCCTTGGGCCGAGCCGCATCGGAGATCTGGCAGTCCGAGAGGTACGCGCCGTGGTTCTCCCTGCCGTCCCTGGTCTCCGGGAGCCCGAGCTTCGGGTCGAGCGCGGCGACGAGGGTCGTCGCGGCGCCCGCGCCCAGCGACCGGAACGGGAACATGCCCTCCTCGTGCAGGCGCTCGACGGCCGCCAGCGTCTTCGGCAGCGCGACGCGCCCGAGCTCCGTGCGGATGACCCCCGGGTGCAGCGCCAGGCTCAGGACGCCGTGGCTCGCGTACAGCCGCGCGTTGGCGCCGATGCCGAAGAGCACGTTGGCCACCTTGCTCTGGCTGTAGGCCTCGAGCGGGAGGTACGACCGCTCCTCGACGTCCTCCTCGTCCCACCGCCGCTGGAAGGCGAAGTCGGGCTGCTCGTCCGCCGGCAGGTCCCGGTTCCGCTTCTCGAAGTTCATGTCGCTCCACCGCATCTGCGCGATCGCCGGCGACCCCGAGCTGACGTTGACGACGCGCGTGGCGCCCCGGGGGCTGCGCTCCGCGGCCCGGAGGAGCTTCGGCATGACGAGGCACGTGAAGAGGAAGTGGCCGATGTGGTTCGTCGCGAAGTGCATCTCGATGCCGTCCTCGCTGATCGTGCGTTCCGGGATGTTCATCACGCCCGCGCTGTTCACGAGGATGTCCAGGGTCGGCACGTCGGACCACGAGAGGAACTCGGCGGCGGCAGCCCGGACGGCTTTCTGCCGAGAGAGGTCGAGGATGAGAGGACGGTAGTCCACGTCCGGATAGTCGGCCTTGAGTGCGTCGATGCTCTCCTGGATCTTGGATGGAGTGCGGCTGGCGAGGATAAGATGGGCAGGAGACTGGGACGCCTGCATGTTACGTCAGAAAGCTATGGAACTCGAACGGGAGGATGCCACTTACAAAGGCCTGCGCAGTTGAGAACCCAATTCCTCTGCGGTTCACACCAGTTACCAGTATGGTCTTACCACGAATCCTGTCAGCGAAGGCTTTGGCAACGTCCAAAGCCTCTGTGCTGTGGTTGAACTCGGTATATGTTGTGGCCGTCATTGTGGTATTGGATATGAGCTCGTGCGAAGTTCTTGTGTATTAACAAGTTATTTAGTTTGGAGATACACAATGTCACGAGCAAATCTATTATCAGTGAAAAATCCATTGCTTCAGAAATCTACTTTACATGACATTTATACCGAATCTCCTTCGTGCTGTCGGTGCCTTTGTGCTATCCCCGTCGCCAGCCCGGCAGTCTTCTCCCTCCTGGTCCGCGGACATCCCTATCACCGTGTCGGAAACCCCGTGCTCGTGCAACTGATCTCACATCTTGAGACTCTGAATCATCAGAAGAGTTGGAATTAGCGGAGTTAACCTTACGGTATCATCGCATTGACTGCACGCAGCCTCTTGGATGTCCATTTGTTCGCGGAGTTAGTGATGTACACGCTGTAATATCCAGCCAATAGAGCGGGCGCCCGCGGACCCCGGGAGGGCTTGGAGGCGGAAATGGCTATGACCAGCCTCCGAAGGCTTGGGCCTCTCGATGACGGGTGCGCTCACAAATTTCTCAGACGGTTCGTACACAGTTGAGGCGGTGAACTTGTCATCGGGGGTGGCAGTGTCCGCCTTCTCGCCAGTATCCTTAGTGGCCCGCGTAGTCGTCGGTGCATTGGTTTCTCGGGTCCTCAAATCGAATGCTGGCAAAAGAGAGTACAAGAATATTAACAACCCGTTTCGTCGGGGATATCTTCTTCTTCCTTTTTCTTCCCTTTTTTCTTTTTTTTTTGCCTTTTATTTTTTATCGTTTTCCTTCCCCTTCCCCTTCCCTTCCCTTCCCTTCCCTTCCCTTTTTCCCAAGTAGGTACATGCAGAACTGAAGAATCGGAGAATCAAGACTTATGTATTCGTTCTTAAATTGGTCTACCCTCGATAGTTTCGCGCTCTGATTAGTCGGAAAGAAGGGGTAGGTAGTAGGTTGTGTTCAGGGCGTTAGGAATTTCGTCAAGAACTTCGTAGCATGCTGGAGCTGCGGACCGACGGGTGCTTCTTCGGGAAGTCTATTCAGTGCCTCGGTATCCTGATTCTTCCTGGCATTTCGCTTGGCCGTGTCGTGGGCGATCTCGGCGTTCTCATTCTCGCGAAGTATCTTCAGCACTGTTTCGACCCGGGCATACTCTCTTCTGGTCTCGAACGCCTCCGTATACGTGACGTTAAGCTGGGAGGCGAGTTCCCGTCGAAGAGATGATAACAGGCCTGTGCAGGTCTTCGTGAAGATGATGTAATCAAAGTTCATGGCTGGCAGCACGGCATCGAGATGCTTCTCCAAGCGCTGCAGTCCTTGCCGTAGCGTCAGCTGGCGTTCTTCATCGGTTGCGGCCGAACCAGAGGTGGTGGTCGACTTCTGAGCGCCTTTGCCGGACTTTGGGTGACTGCGTTGCTTGCCCAAACCCTCGCGCTGGGATGCTTCATCCTGCAGTTGGTATATCAATCTTGATAAATCCTCTTGACCGTCGAAGAAGTCGCTTAGCACGTCCGAGGTGGGAGCAGGCTGAAATGCTCGGGGTTTAAGGTTCTTTTTCAGCGCGTCGCCCCGAACATCACGCCTCGACAAGCCTAAGGTGTACATAAACCGGTCCAACATGGCCGGTCTCGTGGTGGGGATATCGTTGGCAAAAAGGGCCGAGCCTTGGAGCTCTATCACTTGGTCCATTTCCGGCCACACCACATCTAGCTGATCATGTTGTCTATGTTGTCTAACGACGTTGTAGATGTGTGCCATGCACAGGACAGAGAAGTTCCGAAGAGCAATGGTTACCCCGGCAAGTTCCAGCATCGGTATCAAATCTGCCACAGCACTTCCGCCGTATAAGAGATTAGACTTGACCAGGAAGTTGTCCGACTCGTTAGGCCAAATTGCATTGTTGGTGGACTCGATATAAGCCTGAATTGTGGCCTCATCGCTCTGGCCTGACGCTTGGTGTTCTCTGATAGCTTGCAGTGTTTGTTGTCTGACCTCTTCTGACCTCTGTACCTCGACTTTTCTCACAGCTCCCCATAGGGGGTCTGGCGTGAGATCGTACTGGACTCTCTTTCGAATCTGTGCGAGTAGATTTTGGGAGTTACGGTCCATTGGTAACTCCAAATCTGGTATGTCGGAGGAACCAGATTTGTCTAACAGACAGTTGAGACGTTCGGTGTACATCTTGATCGCTTTTGACTGCACGGAAATGCCTGATGGTCCACAGATATCGTGCATGTCAACCAGGATTCTGGCGGCAAAGGCAGCTTTCATGCTGACGGTGGATCTTTCCCACACCGGGCTAAGGGCATTGTGTAGGATGTCGTGAAATGGCAAAGTTGGTTGTGTGCCTGATGGCAGTCCGGTCTCTCTAGCGAGATGATCAAACAGGGGCTTGTAGTGACCTTCCATTACCCTTCCGACGAATCGCATATCGTAGAGGGTTTCTAGCAAAAATCGAACCGCCTCTTTAGCCTTTTCAGTCCGAGACTCGTCTCGGAGACCTTCTTCATCCACGTATGTCATGTTCAGAATGGTGCCAGGAACCATTATGTAAGAGGCGTGAATGGTCTGCTTTCGAGTGGCATAGTAGCCGAAGTCAATGAGTATGCGACCAAGGGGTAGAAAGACGAGTTCGTCAAAGGCGGTAATTAGTAGAGCGGACTTCTCGTCGTTTATGTTACGCTCATTCTCTCTCTTCAGTGCTTTCGAGTTATAGATTTTGCCCACGAAAGCAGGAAAGGTTCCACCTGGGAAGCGTTTGTCGACGTCGCCAGCAAAGTTGATGGATGTCAGAGCTTGCACGGTCTCTGCTTCAGCTCGCTGTACTAGGTCCAATGCTGCACCAATAAGGATTGTGGCTTTCACGATGTCCAATTCGCCAGATGCAACTCGGCGCAACACCTTTACGCTCTCGTCGTGGATTCGGTGCACGTCTTCAAAATGACAGAAGATTTTGAATACTTCTTCCGTGTCATCCGGTTCCATATCGAACTCTCCGGTCGCACTTGTCTTTGAGGTGTTACGATCTTCGGCGTTGTCACTCTCATCCTGGCCCGGGGCATCATCGACCTGTAAAGCCTTGAACATGTTTCTGTCTCATATTAGCTTATGCCACAAAGTGTGAAGGCCTATACTGTGATGTGAAATGATGATCTTATAGGTTATATCCTGTCACGGCTAGTATCAAGTAAAAAGGTAACTTACAGCATGAACTGCTCGTCTTTCTCATCGGCCTTGTTTCCTGAAGGGTTTGTCGAGCCGGTATTGTCATCTGCCTGTTGGAATAAAGACAGGCCTTTCCACAAGATGTCGATGAAATACTGGTGGGTTCTGTTGGAAGATTCATCAGACTTGGTCTTCCGGTACCATGATGCAAACCGTTCTCTTAGCCCTATGCAGCGCAAGAGAGCGTGTTTTACGAAAAGAGGCACGTCCTTTGCCTTTATGGTACCGACTGCCTGTTGGATGAGTTCAATCTGCTCGAGGATCTCCGTGGTTGAGTGTGCATTCTCTTGCGACGAAGCCGTTCCACCGGCATTGCCTTTAGCCTTTTTGGCGTTCTTGCGGGCTTTGCCCTTCAATCGCGTTGTTGTCGTCGTGCGCTTCCAGCCATACTTTTGAGATTCTTGGGTGAGCCAAGAGAGATAGACTGCAGTGTCCCTCTTGTAGGCTAAGTAGGTGGCCGAGATGTTAGCCATGCTTATGGCGTAGTGATGGTGGACGGGAGGATAGGGTAGTGATGGTGATTATGACCGTGGTATTGTGGTATGGATGGGAATGGGGATGGAGATGAGGTTAGGAAAGAAAAATAAAGGAAGAGTGCGTCAACGTTTAATTTGGGACAATGGAATTATGTAGAGTCCAAATGAAGACGTTTAGTCGATGCTTGGTTGACGTGGTGAATTTTGCAACCTGATTATTCCACGACGAGGTTTGGTAGTGTGTGGTGAAAACGGACAAAACGCATGGGCCAATGAATCAATGCACTTACCAGTAAGAAGTTAATATCTGTCTGAAAGTACGACTTGGTTAGTTTGCATGGACGTTTCCTAGCAACTGTACAAGCGAATACAATGGAAAACAAGGGAATACAAGTGAAAAAAAACTCTATTGGGAATAATACCTACCTCTGGCAAGATTGAGGTTTGACACGTTCGAAATCGCGTAAAGAAAAAGGAATTCATGTTTAAGTTACTCTAAGGATATATTGTTTTAACAGGCAGTTAATGATATATAGTAGTATATGATTCGTTTTACAGGATTGAAGTTGCTGAAAGAGTCTTCTTATAAGAAATTTGTCATACATCGTGAAGTGATAGTGATAGTTGACAATACCAAGTTCAAAGTGCCATTGCTCGATAAAGAGAAGACATAGATACCTGAGAATTGAATTTCACAAAATACTTATTACATTCTAACATAATGCCAGAATAGAGACGACATGTTGTGATATTCGTGAGTCCTTGGCACCCCTTTAAGTGAAGGCGGGTAGAAATAGGGGGTAGTATGTATTTACATAGAGCGCTCTTTACATACGTAATATTACATACTTCGAACCCCAAACGCATTCTGAAGAAAATAAAATGGCACTATAGATGTACCACAAGATTGGGTTGTTTGGTTAAACGGACAGCTCTTTCAAGATGTCAAGTTCCTATGCCTAGGTAGATGGCATGTAGTTGAGTTTAGCATGCCGATGTTCTCCTCGCCTTGGCGGTTAAAGAATGGCGCAATGCCCGCCATTGGATTATTCGCAGAAGGAACGGCCGGGGATGGGTGGATACCTTGTAGGTACCTTTTATACAGTAAATGTTGCTAAGACTAGGTATTGTTTGGGACAGCGTATGTTTACTCTTGCTACAGTGGCAATGACATTCTGCTTTACGAACAGACGAGTTGTTATGCTAGACTCTAGAGTAATACTACGTGTTTCTAAGAGCAATCATTGCCTCCAAACTCCGAATAGATGTGACAATGACATACAGCATCAACTTGCCGAAATTCGGAAACTATCCATCCCCGTGTGTGGCCAGCCAAAGCATGTAAACGCCAAATGGTGACACATAGTGCTATTATCTACGTAAGGGATGTACGGGCTTTTTCACCAACATAAGGTACATGTTTGCTCGTCTAGCGCGCTCCCTACCGCCGTGGTGGCCGGGTTGTCCCGATCGTACGATGCTCAACAGATGGCGTAAAAAAACCACGCCATTCCAAGCCCACTTTTTAATCTTGTACCTTGTAAAGCATCTGAGGAACTGCCAGATGACTTTTGAAACTCTTTACATTCGTTCCGATGAGACGAGGATGGCTCGGTTTCTATAGTTCTCATAGTTGATCCGTAATTGCACTCGGACGAGTATTCGTCACCAATCGGGACATCTTGGCCACTGAATCTAGATTATATATTCCCATCCACCTAATCATGGATGGGCTTGTTATCTGTTATCCATTCTCACATCACACAGCGACCAAAAGCTAGAACATTACAAGACCTGTATTATTTTCCAAAGAACCAGCCTGGTGCAAACCATTTGCGATGCAACAAATCACATCCAACATCTGCTTACCCCAGAGCAACCCTATCCCCATTCCGGCACCTAGCAAGAACTGCGCCGCGCACTTGCCGGAGTCCCGGCCGTTCGTATTGGAGGCCGGAAGCCCAGCCCTCAGCGACTGCGAGTCGGCTCTAGACGAAGATGAAAACGCCTTCGACATGTATCACATACCCTCGCACCACCGGAGGAACGCGCTGAGCTTCGAAAACGGCTTCGAATTCCCCACCTTCGTGCACAGGCGAATGTCATAATTGCCGGCGGCTCTACTATAATGGAGCCTAGTAATCCAACACGGCCCCGAAGGGCTGCAGAATGCGCGCGCACGTGCGTCTACCTACCGACACGAGCTATACCGCTGCCATTGATGCACCGGTGATACGCTGGTGGTCCCTTCTATCGGGCATGGCGGAGCGAGGATAGGACTAGGAGGAAACGGGCTCAACAGAACAACAATGCTGACACATGACTGTGTCTGAAGCGTTATCAGCCTGGCGTTAGAACGTCTGAGACTGGCTGGGTGTTACATATGGGGCCATGGACTGGCAAGGTTGGCTTCTTGGGTCGGCGTATCAGGGAAAAACTGGGCTGCTTCCTGTTTCGAAGCGAAAAGGATACCTTTTGTATAACGAAACATCGGTAAAGGGCGTTACGGATATGGAGCATGACTATGACTTCTAGGTTGCCTTACTGTTTCTAGTCATAGGCGTGCAAACAAGCGAGCGTGTACAAATCTTATAATTATTAACGAATAATTGTGTACCTCCATTGTAACCTGATCTTTTCAATGTGGATGATGATTGAATGGGAGAAGTTATCGCGACTTTGAAATCTGGAGTTTTCAATCTGCTGACAGCTGAAGAAGTTGGTAGCCGGCTTGACAGCTGCGAAGTAGCGCCAACCCCCTCCTTATAAAAAAATTATTATGTTCCAAGTGCTAAGCAGGTGGTTTCAGCTGACAAGGGCCATTTGCCTACGATCAAAAGGGCAGTGTTGAAAGTGCACGAAGTCATCAGAATGCCTACAGCAATGTCTCTGCTGGATGCAGCATCTAAGCCTTACAACTGGAGCCACACGATGGATTGGCCAATGATGAAGAGAGCTACCCACATTCTCTCCCATTTCTATTTCGTTTTGCGTATAAATGATGCCTACACGACATAGACGCCTTCAGGACTGGAAGTTTTGGGATCTGAAAATGGCATCCCCTATGTCACATACGACCCACAGAATGGGCTGTCCCCCGTGACTCTTCACCCCATCAAAATTGGACGCGGTCGTTGAATCTGGACATTTTCAAAGGCATCACTTCTTATTTTTGAAATTAAATAAAGCAGTTCGGCTGTCCGATACCATGCGATTTTAGAAATACCAATATTACTAGATAACCTTTTTTTCTGTGTTGTGAATATGGATTTACGATTAAGAATCTACGGTCGATAGAGGGAATGGCTGTGGCGCCGTTGTGGCGCTGAGCATAGTTACAAAACGGAAACAAACGGAGAGAAACGGTCACGTTTTGATTTATAACGTTGTAAAATACGGCTATCTAGTTCAATCTTACAGGGGTAAATGATGTCTACCCTAGGGGGTATCTCTAATGCACTTATAAGAAGCAACATACTATACCTACTTACTTAGACTTAGCTCAGAACTCTGATAGTGCACTCCTGATCCTTTAAGATTGCCTACTATGAAAACACCTATTTATTACCTAAGTGAGTTCACATATTATAAATTACCAGGAATCTGCTTAGGGGATTCGAGTATTTGCAACAGTTTTTATAGTCATTTACCCTTTCCCATATATAGTCAAGCAGTAACTCGAACTACATCAGGGAGGTTAATCGCGAATTCGTTACTATAAGCCTAGAGTCTAACACTTTGAAAACGCCTTCATGTGTTAGACTTAACCGTGAACCTAAACGCTTGAGGTTGTGGATTAGGTCATGGCCATGTATGCCATGAACGTTTAATCGGATATGCCGACATTGCAAGGGGGATCCATAAGCTTTTGAGCATGGATCTGGCCTACTTCTGTGACTCCATAGAGTCCGCCGTGTCTGCCTTGTTGGTGCTAATCGTTTGGTTATGATTGGGAATAGTAACGCTTATGGGAAGTGAGATACCCTGTCCTGCCCTCCCTTTTCAGACAAGGCATCCTTGAAACCACGACCATTGTCCTTTCCAGCTCCTTGTAGAGGTCCTAATGTGGCGTCTTAGCCCGTATTCCTAGCATATAAACAGCCAGATCAACGGCCACGAGGACCAAGAATAGCTCCTAGCTCCTGGTTAGGCTATACAAAATGGCGTGATTATTCTACTTACGGACACGAAGTCATGCAGGTTTATTTGATGAGAGAGGAGGTGGCCAATTTCCAGTTATCTGGCGAAAGGAATCTTTTAGGAGTAGTACCTGATGTGTCATATGTAAATGGTGACATCTACAAGTAGATCAGAGACCTTAACAGCGGCCTCGGTCGACTGCAAATAAGCCTAGCGTTTATTATCTATCTTATGACATAAATTCAGGGGTTATGATCATAGGTATCCCTAAGAGGCCTGGATCCCCTTTGAGACATGTAGCCTCTGTGCCGTTGGCCTATGCTAACCATATCTTTTCGATACATGCCACCTCTGGGATTATGAAAGAAAACCACGCTTGATCATTGTCTAGTCACCTCCTACGGCACGAGTCCTCAAGAGCGTAACTAGATCATACGTTGCGTATTGGCAGAAACGGATTCGACGGGAGTTGGCCTGTACCTAGACACTGATAGACGAGGAATAGGTATGCATGGTTATGCAGCAAGGGTTAATATGGAACATTAACAAGGAAAGGTTGCCAAATCGTTATCGAGGGATTTGCTCTTGGACATTATTGGCTCTCCTTGCTCCCAAGTTAGCCTTGCGGTCTGCTCCCGCTATAACAAACACTGGAGTACAACGTTACCCCCTTAATTTTTGTATCAACTGTTCTGGGGTTTTGATTCAGCTGGACAGGGTCCATGGAGATCTTGCATTCTATACTAGGGACCAAGGAGGAAATAAGGGGGCGAAGACATGCATATGTAACTCGCTATGGAACGTAACAAAGCTGCTTTGCTATCTTGATATTCTTGTTGCTTCCTCGCTTCGCGTGGCTCGGAGGAGCCGTAAAGCTAGGTCATTCAAGCCACGTTATTTAAACCATTGATCTTCCTACTACCTACAATCCGTTTTTTGTCTTCGCCCGTCCTTTCTAGCACCGATCCAGCCATGCTTTCTCTGCCCTTTCTTATAGCAATATAGCTGACGAGAGAAATTTGCATAGGCTGTGTCAGGGTCAAAAGAGAATCCAAGGCCTGTCCGAAATTGTATTGGACGAGCAATTAACTCTATATCCTTCAAGGTAGGTTCTGTTAGAGGCCGATATGTTATCTGGGAGGTCGTTAGCTGATAAGACATCCTGATGAACCCCTGCTGAATCGGCGACCCATTATAAACACTGTGCATAAGAGATATTTATAATCCATAAATCGAACAGCTTTAAAAAAGATATAATATAATATTATAACCTAGGCTTTTAATAACAACGTCGTTTTCGAAATGCCCCATTATCTAGGAGTATCTAGACGATATTCTCGTGCCCTTCAGATGAAGCAGCCTGGAGGGCATTGCCATACTCTCCACCCTGGGCATTCACGTTGGCACCTTGATCTAGAAGCATCTGGACAGAATAATTTAGCCCGCCAAGCGATGCATAATATAAAGCTGGCTGCAAATCATCCACTTCAACAGGTGCTGTGTCCCAAGGTCTGTCGTGCTTATAAAGCCGATAGCTGGTTTTCCATGCATTTTCGTACCGAAAAATCTCGATACTAAGTTCTTGGATTGCTTTACTTCGTTCTTGTGTTACCACGGCATTGTCTACCCAGTATCGCGCTGAATACTGTGACATCGGATATTCCCATTTGATCTTTTGAAATGGGATATCTGGGTTTAGGCTTAACAGGTAAGCCATGCATGTCTCTGAAACCCTGGGAACTGGTCCAGGCATGCGATCTGACAAGTTATTTGGTGCTAGGAGTCGCTGTAGAGGTTGGTGGTTTTCATTTGCGAGCCACTTGCAGATCTACCCGCCTTGCGTTTTGACTATCGAAACGAGTAGTCTATTTAGTTACGGTTATACCTCATCTTCAATTATATATTTGCTATATTCCGCTACATCGTCATCTGACTGCCGCTTGTTTCAATCTTTTTACCGTCATCATCAGCTTCGTGATACCTTCCATATCTCCGGCTATCCTGTCCACCAATCGTTCACCCTGCGTCATGTCTGATCAGGCTGCTGGAAGCACCCGATGTGCAAAGGAAGACTGCGATGCCTGGGCTGTGGCTAACTCGCGCTTCTGTAAAGATCGTAAATTATACATGATGCATCTTAACGAAATGAACGATGAACATGGTATCAATTGCTTTGTTGTAGATCAGAACTAAGCTCAAATTCGGGCTCTGGAATATCGCCGACAGCTTCTATTCCTCCCCGCAAGAGAGAGCAGGACGTAATATGCTGGAGGTTCTGAGACTAGAGGGAGTCGATGGAATGATTATGTCAGTTCATGCTACCCAAGGGATCAATCGTTACAATTCCTCTCATCTGATTGAAACGTATCAAGTACGATGTATGTAGAATGTTGAATTCTGGTACTTCTATACAAGATTGCTTTGGAAGGAGGTAAGTACCTGGGTAAGTAGAAATAGGAGCTGTGGTGATAATACGAAAATATCTATTAAGACAAGCCCCATTTTTTCTGTACCCTGCCCCTGTATTTTAGAGGTGGGTTCACTATAAATACAGGGGACGTCGGAGACTTTTTCAGAGGTACCAATACGACCGAAAGCTCAGTAAGCTTTAGTAGATAATGGCCTAGGAATTTTAGTGATTTATAGCACTCATCCCACTATTACTCGCAAGCAGGCTGGGGTATTTAAAATAAGTACCTATGAATTTAATTATAGGAAGTACCTAAGTAATTATAGGAGGTACCTACTTTATAAGTAACAATAGAGGTAATCAGACCTGGTAATCATCAACAGGTAATCAGACCTGGTAATCATCAACAGGTAATCACAGGAAATCGCAGGTAATCAAGTTCGACTAGTAAGCACCTAGCAATCAGAAGAGTAATTATATCCGGTAATTGTATGTAGTTAAGTACCTAGATAGGTATCTAGGTAATCAAAAGAAATCACAGATAATCAGATTAAGTAATCAGATCTAGTAGATACCGAGTAGGTTAGAGGTAGGTATCGTAATACTGGACATGTCCAAATATTGATCAATGTAAGCATACAGCTTATTGGGTATCGGGTATCTGAGACCTCTCAGCATGTCACTTTCTGAGTCGTGATAAGCGAATATGGTGCTTTGGACATCGTAACTGTTGAATCTATACCGAACGCTTGTACCTTTCGTCCTAGAATTGTACTGTATGATCATTCTCTCCCAGGTAGATTCTCTCTCCTTCAGACTACCGCTCTCGGACCACAGCTATGGCGATCCCTATAAGCTTTTCTCGTGTCAAGGCGATGCTTGGAATGATAGGATCGAGCCTCCGCCTAACTTACAACCGCCTGTCCAACACGGACTACAAGATCGTTCGGAGATATAGCGACGACGAGCTCACTGATGAGGAGAAACTCCATGACAGCCCGCCTAGCGATGGCGCGCCAAATGCCGTCGCACCGAAGCCAAGAGGCGAAGCCAGTGCATACCTAACCTATAGTGGATGGGTTTCTTCTGTTCTTTTGACCTTTATGCTGATCTGGTTGGTATGGTATCAAGACCGTGAATTACCAGGCCGATGTTTTCGAGAAGTGTCTCCATACTGTAAGAAACCCAGTTCCATCGTCAGAGCCAGACTCACAATTTCCTTGTCTCATCGCAAACAGCCCCTTTGCTTCAGGAAGTACCAAATACCTTCATAGACACCACGCGCAACGGCTCTATACGATGGCCGTCTCCTTACCGAGGACCGCCATCGCCGGAGGTCGATCGAGCGTGGGAAGAGATCACTATATGTAAGTTAAACCCACGAACAATTGGTCCAATTACTGACAAAGTCTCTTCCAACAATCAAGTCCGCCCATTAGACATCGTTCTAAGCGACCAGGAGTTCCTTATGGTCGGGAAAAGTCCCGAGACTGCGGCTAAGAACGCGCCGGAATTCGGAGGCGGATATTTCCTACAACCTGAATTCTCTCACCAGGTATGTAATTAAATAATTTCTACCCAAGAATAAAAAATAAAATGGAGCGATGGCATTCGGAAAGCTGACATGATATGCGATGATCAGTTACATTGTGTAGTAAGCGCCCTTGACACACCTGTACCCCCTTTTCTTGCCCGAGGAAGTCTCACGCCCCTTATTAGAATCTACTACGAAAGGCATCCCACTTCAAGTACGACTACTACAAGCATCACGACTCAGATTTCAGGGACAAAGACGAAACTTTCAAAGTTCACTTCGGTAAGTATCCATTGCATCACTTTTACGTTCGAATTTTAGTTACCTGTCTAAACGCGCGCGCGCCACAGATCACTGCGTAGAGATGCTTCGCCAATTCATCATGTGCCACGCCGACGTCGGTGTGGTGACGGCGCACTGGATCGAGCAGCGGGACCGCCCGTGGCCCGACTTCAACACCAAGCAGACCTGTCGCGACTTCGATGCGGTCCTCAAGTGGACGACAGAACACCAGCTACCCGAAGGAGCCCCTATGATGCCCCTGAAACCACCGGGCGCCAAGACCCTCGCGACTCCCCCGTGGGAGTGAGAAACCGCCGGGCTTGGCCAGGAATACAGCCCGTAAATGCTGAACAGGGGCTGGAAACAATGTTAATCGGGTCTGAATTAGGGATATAGGAAATTTGTTATGGCGTATATCGTAGCTAGGCCGCGAGCGGAATTTCTAGAAGCTCATATCTTTTATAGGTATTTAATAATTCTGTACTGAGTAAACATAAAAGTTTAATAAGCGCAAAATCGAGGCCTGCAGGGACTAAGCAAAGGCTCAACAGGGCCAACATGCACCAGTAGTTATGGCTCAGTACTTTCGTGCGTTGTATAATAGTACATAAACCTCGTCCTACGGACACGATTTTACTATCGTGACAATAATCATCTTCTCTTGCCACGTGCATAGTTCCCAGCTCATCTGCTTTACATTATAGTTAAGGGAAGTTTCTGGCCGGGATAGATATTTCATTGTCTACGTCCACAGTCCGCCATTACTATCAGCTTTCTACGCAATTCCTACGCACCGTAACCAATCGACGCATCATCCTCATCTTCACCCTCGGCGATATCCAAGAGCCCGACCGGGCGTTCAAGGGTCTTGATTTGCTCGGTGACGTTATGGGAGGAACGCCATTCTTTAATCCTGTTCCACTTCTGGCAGGAGTGCATGCTCTTGAAGCTTGCCTTGGGCCCCTCGTGGCCCCGCTTCCAGTTGTACGTGACGAGAGAGACGTCGCCGAAGCACATGACGGCATTGCGGAGCATCTCGACACAGTGCACTATTATGTTTTCAAAAGCGTGTTAGCAGATACATTTTCGTATCGCCTTCTCCGAGTAACATGGATATCCTATTTGCCCGGTGAGGGGGAAAGGGAGGAGTGTTTACTTAGATGCTCCTCGGGCGGATCTTTGTCTATGAACAGGGAGTCGCCGGCGGCTTGGTAATGCTTATAATGAAACCAAAGGCCTTTTCGCAAAGAATCCTGATTAATTCGTCACACATCAGCCACTGTTACTAGGTTTTACTTTGTTGGCATTAAAAAAGTGCGGAATATTAAAAGTTGAAATTCTTACCACGCAGTGTATTTGGTGTGTGGATGCCAAAGTTCCCAGGTATCTACCCTGGGGGTCATGCGTAAACTTGATGCCCGTCTCAGGACTGTCGTTTACCTCGAAAAACTCTTCCTTCGTCAAAGGAAACATGGCTCCGGCTGTGTGACGAACAGCATGCGTCAGCATTTGTCCGAAATTCTTATTTGCAAGTCCAGAAAGGGCATACTATTGACCAAATCATGCCATAGCTTGTCTGTCTCGGGTCCCGGATGTTGATCGTAAGGCGAAGTCAAGGTAAATGGACGGAGTTCCCTCTCTACTGCACTGATCGCTGGTGCTAAAGGTAGAAGTATTGATTAGCTCCCGGCTTCTCACGCAACAACAGAACCGGTGAAGGGAGGGCATACATGGTGGTAGCAGAGACGATGTCGAGGATACGCTACTATCGGGTCCGCGCGGCGCCGGGCTTTTCTGCCATAGTATGGTCCAGTAGAGTAAGATGGCGAAATTCAATGTTGTAAGAACGAGGTTGAGGAACAAAAACAAGGTCAAGTTCAAACGAGAAAAAATGGATTTCTTTCGTAGCCAGAAAGGTTGACGATTAGTCGCTTTTCCGATGAGAGCCTTGTCCTCTGCCTCTTCCTGACTAGTTCTTGACCCCTCAGCATATTCGGGAGGGCTGAGAGGAGAGTTGGGACGATCGATGTACCCCATAATCGATACCTAGGTAGATAGACCCATGAACTAGGTCCTGTAAGAGTAGACAAGCGGGTATTAAAACCGGGGAGGCCAGAGGTTCAATGGTAGGACTATGAAAGAAACTACGCAAGAGATATTATGCTAGAGAGCACATACTAATATGATTACCTACCCACTGAATTTAATTGATCCTTACTGTCGTACCACCTATGATTAGGTACACATGTAATCGTACCTTGGGGTGGCTCAATGGGATTGATTACGCGGAACAAAGCCAGCTATATTTTCAGGGAATTGTTATGCTTAGCCCTTGGTTCATAGGATCGATTATACTAGTTGTCGCTTAGCCTTAATTCGGTTTCATGCGCAGTTGCGCCGTTGGTACACGGACATGGGGGAAAGGGGGGTACCACCATGTATGGAAGGTTCAGTAATCAGGCGCAGTCCTAACTGATTACCTGGACAAGCCAGTCGGTAGGTATAGTTCAGTCGTTCCAACCACCAGCGAGGTAGTTTGGGCTGTTTTCTCCTCTTACCCTTATTCCACAATCCCAAACCAAGCCATGAGTGCAATGTCTTTTACGTCGCTCAACAACCGTCCGTCAGAGGGCGAAAGTAGCAGCGAACAAGAAGTTATCTACATCCCACCTCGTCGCAGGCGTTATTTCAACATACGCCGCGTACTCACTCTGGGAGCTTTCTCTATTTTGATGCCCGGCTGGTTCGTAGCCCTCGATCTCTATCGCCATCCAGAAGTCATTGACATAGCGGGACTCTCGTCTCCTCATCCCTTTCCTGCTCAGATATTCGAACGCGTCAAAAAGGTGTTTGAGCCCGACGAGCGCTATATCGGACCCTCGAATCAGACCCATCACAACTGGGATCATCTTGTCGCTGGTGAGTTGTCAGCCGCTTTCAAATAACTCGCCGTATCCTTTGTCTGGTATTGATATCTTGGGGCAGGTCATGATGCGTTATATATCGAAAATCCGGAGAGATTTGGTTTGATGCAAGGGGCGGGGCCGCCATTCTCTCATGAAAACATGGCGCACCCGGTGCCACGCAAGTTTTATGTTGTCTCCATCCTACACCAAATGCACTGTCTGGTAAGGCTTAGTCTTTTTTTTCTCTTTAGTCTGATATGATAGCTGACGAGTTTGAATCGCTGCAGAATCTAGTGCGCTTTCACTACTGGCAGGTCAAACAGGGGCATCCAGTTGTCGGGGCTTACTCGGAAGCTAGCTGGGACGCTCACATGGACCACTGTTTCGAATACCTCAGGCAGGCGATCTCATGTGGTTCTGGCTTCGCCATCGAAGGCCACACACCACTTGTGGTGGAAGGAGAACAAGGAGAAGCATCCACCGTTACGGGCTGGGGCATCGAGCATGACTGTATCAACTTTGAAGCGTTGAGAGTTTTTCAGATTGAGCAGGAAAGGAAATATAATATGACGTGGCAGGAGTCCTAAGGGTTAATACGATTAAAGCGAAGCCTTAACTTCACTTCACTTATGCGATCGGGATGCGGTTTGGTGCATATGTTCTAATTAGGTATGTAAGCTGGGGGAAGCCCTTGCGTTTTCGAAATAATCACACTGTGAACGTCTAACCTCGCATGCCTAACCAAGTAGCTTCGTACATATTTCACCTGAACCCTAAACCCAACCCCCCCTCCCCCCAGAAACTCATCAGATTAGTACACGTACTATACACTAGCGTACTGAAAAACGTCCCGGCACTGTGGTACACCAACAGGGGTCTGGTTAGGTACTCTCTTGGCACGCAAACCAATGGGTTTGTTACCATTTTACACCAGCAACACCGGTCTGTAGCCCGCAGCTTTAGTAAAACCTGGTACTTCGTGGCTCGTGCGTTTACTTGATAAAAATGCCCCGCAGGTCCACGGCTTCTTGTTCGTCCTTCCCATCCTTCTCTTGTTCTATCCTCTTTGAACAGACAGGCATTACGAACTCCACTCATAGCAAATAGCACCTTTAACAGAAACCGAGGAGCAAGCCATCGTCCAGCGGGTGCGGAATCAATTGGCAGACTCACCGTGGGCCTGCTTGACGCTGACCAAGCTGAGCGGCGGCACTGCCAACTTCCTCTACCGCGGGGACCTCTCCAAGGCTGCTAACGCCGTCGTCGTCAAGGTCTCCACCGATTATGTCGCCAGCAACCGCGACTTTCCCCTCGACGTCACCCGCTGCAATTTTGAGAATTCCATGCTCAGCGCTTTGGATGGCTTCCCTAGAACCATCTCGACCCCGAGTGGGGATACTATAGTCAAGGCCCCCCGCATCTACTTCTTCGACCAAGAGATGCACATCCAGATTCTCGAGTATTTTCCCGCTACGACCGATTTGACCACCATCTTGGAGTCACCCTCCGTCGAACTCACCCTGCCCGGATCCAGCCCGACTTCGATCGGTCAAGCCATCGGCTCGTGGCTCCGCTTTTTTCATAACTGGACATCGGAGCCTGCACAGAACGCGCTCTCGGCCGAAGTCGGACCCAATAAGGGCATGCGCCAGCTCAAGTGCCTCATCACCTACGATAGCTTCATCGAGATCCTTGAACGCCACCCTGAAACCATCGAAGGTCATAGGGATACACTGCAGGCTGCGAAAGAAGCTATGAAGCACGAATTCGCGCGATTACCGACGAAAGACGAGGACGAAATCCGCGGTCTAATCCATGGAGATTTCTGGGGTGGCAAGTAAGTCGGACGTTCCTGTCTTCGACCCTAGAAAACGCGAGGAAAAGAAAGAAAACGCGAGGAAAAGAAAGAAAACGCAAAAGAGAAAGAAACCGATCGTGAAGAGATCACTTACTCATTACCAACTAACATTCTATCAAATAGTGTCCTACTCCCAGATCGCAAGTGGCAAGACTCCCAGGGGGGCAACGAGATATTCATCATTGACTGGGAAAATATCCAGTTCGGCCACCGCGCCGTAGACGTAGGCGGCATTCTAGCCGATTTCTACGAACGCTATCATTTCAAAGACATCACAACAAGTTTATCCGCGATGGAAGGGTTCATCCAAGGCTATGGCAAACTCAGCGAAGAGTTGGCCTTCCGCGCTGCTATACACGCCGGAGTGCACTTGATATGCTGGTACTACCGCCGCGACCGGAATGCTCCGCTGCCATATCCCTTGCCTAAGGTCTTGGCTGCATTGACCACGGGGAGAGACTTGATCCTTAAAGGTTGGGCTAAAGACAAGAGCGGGCTTCAGAAAAGCATACTGGCATCACTGTTCAAGGATGAAAACCTCATACGAACGGTAGGTAACGACGCTAGGCGGCAGGAATAACCGGACTTATCAAGCCCATGGCCTGTTTGTCCGAAGTTCAAACCTGGTGTAGCTTTTCAAGCGTTCACTTACAGAAGTTATTACACCTGCTTAGTCTTGTTTGAGTCAAGCATTAAAACCAGAAAAATGCTTCCTGAAAAAAGCTATCGAGAAGGCACTGAAGGGGGGGGGGTTAAACTTGCATCACGTAGAAAATCGGCGAGAGCCCGTAAGAGCAATATAATCAGAAGTGCTTAAGCCCTTATGATCCACCTATGCGTACGCTTCTGTCTATACCATGTCGATATTATCTCAAGTTGCTCGTCTAGACTATTCACTACAGAGCTAAACCCCGTCTTGTTGAAGATCGTCGTGCGGTAGCTAAAACCTAAAACCGCTATCTACTGCCCGGCCTGCCGGCGAACCTAGCCTATCCCGTGCTGCAGCGCCCCCCACCCCTAGGGATCTAGATGGTGTGAAACCCCGCCCAGATGAGGTTCATAATAGCGTGGGCGTTGTAGTGGAGCTCGGGTTCAACCCTTTTTGCCGGTGGGGAACTTCGTCCCTTAACCTCACATCCAACACATCCAACATTACCGGCCCAAGGAAAACTCACACATTTCTCCCGAAGGGAGGGGGTGCCTTACCGATCAGATACTTGCGCAAATGTGACCAGAAGTGAAGCGTGTTTCCTCGCTCCCGTGGTCATACCGAACCCCTTAGCCATCCTCGAAATCACCACTAAGCTGCGCGAACGACACTCCGCCAAGACACTCAAGCAAGCTCTCGGTCGTTTCCCGCCCCGTTGTCTGCCACCTCTTGATAGCGATATAGATTTCTCCGTCAGTAGATACTTATCAGTTAAGAATACCTTGTTCTCGTCGCTAAGGGGAGATACCGTGATGACTGAGGAGATAGGTGATGTTGAGACTTGCTGGACCTACGCTTGACTACTCCTAATGCGGTACGTTTGGCTTCAACTACACCGGATCAATTATCTGCCTACTTTATACACAGCTTCTTTGCTGGATGGGTACAAAACTACCACAGTATGACAAGCGTGATTATTTGACGATGAATCGATTAGCCAGGCCACACACACGTAATGTATCAACACGTCTTTTTAGACCCTTCAGGAGATGGGCGAACAATTCGATACCACACAAGGGACCTTAGGGCGGGTCAAGCTTTGTCGAGACCGAGAAAGTGAATACACTTTTACAGACCTCACACTATCCCAGCATACCATACCGCTACCTTTATTGCAATAATTACCTAAGATTACCAAGTCCCAATCACTGTCCCTATTAACTTACTCTAAGTCAACGGGTATCCGGCTAAGCTCTTTTACACTATTGGGTTCTCCCACATAGCTGACATGTCACTCGTCCCTTGTGTAACCTCCTTAGACGAGTTAGGAAGCCGACGGGTAAGTTCTTTACCAGGACCAATCTCGGCCGGCCTTGTTTTGCTTTTACGACGGACAAGTCCAGTTGAATAATTATGTACCTATAGTTATTGCAACTATTTCCAACCAATAAGATGGAACTTTGTCTACCCAGAAGCGTGGGGAATTAGACATCTTATGCTTAGCATGATTACTTACTTCATAACTTCATCATGTATTCATCACCCACGTTTCGCTCTGCTGGGAGTAGCTTCTTCGCCCGCATTGTCGCGTCTCGAAATGATCGCAAACGACTTGATTCCTAGTGACAAGAGGCGGTCCCAGAACAGGGAGTCTCAGCGGCGATTCCGTGAGTTCTTACTTCTAACAAGGACCCACCAAACATGGCATATTGGCGTTGTTCGATACCGCAGTGAGCTAATCTTTAGAGTTAGGTGAGAAGCGCAGAAAAGTCCAGGATGCGCCGCTGACAGAGGAGCCGGAACGATCCCCAATCATCAGAAAGCAGTCGGGCTTTACCACATACTCGACCGCTGCATCGGCTAGCCCGCGTCCGGTCCAACCAGCAATCGTAGTAAACACTAACACCGCTACCGCCGGCGCTCCTGCAACTCTTCCCCTTCCTTCCTCGGCACATCATAATATAGAGTACGCCGACGAATGGACGACCGTTTCTCCGTCGCAACAATGCGAGTTCCAACTTCCATGGTCCCCAAACTGCCAATTCGAAGTCTACGACGCGTCTAATCTGGAAGCACTACCTGTCTCGAGTAAAGAGGAGCGCAAATATAGACGCCGGCGAGAGTTGACCTCCGTAGACCCTGTTCTTGTACACAACACAGATGATATTCTCACAAGGAGCCAAAATGATGGTCCGATTCCTGTGGTATCCTCAGAAACTACCAGGGGAAATGGGCGAGAGAACTCAAACGGCATCGAATGCCAATGCAAATATACGTCTAGAGCCGAAGAACTGTAATAAATCCATGCCGGCGCTAGCATACAAGAATATGCCACCTCCACCTACGACCCATCATATAGGTCCAGCGACAGTTATAGACCTATCTCTATCCGAGGTTAGTTGTCACTGTTACCCCTCAACTGTCAAGGATATGTGGGGAATAACTTCTATCCATTATAGCATAAGAAGGCGACGATTACTTCCTCCGAGGAGAAGACGACCAATAAGAAGAGGTCGGTGGCACACCCCGCGCACACGACGCCGGCCGGCGGCAGTGGCAGTGGCAGTGGTAGCAGCAGCAGCATTGGCGCCGAGATAGGGATCTCGAGGGCAGAGCGGATGATTACCGAGGTCGAGAACCTATATGCCTTTGGCGTCACCGTCGGAATACTCCCGGAGGACCGGGAGGTGGCGAACGTGCTACGAAAGATGAAGATGCGCTTCCGGTCCATAAAGCAAAACCAAGGCTACAACACTCTCAGGCCGAGTCGCGGATCCCAGTCGGAATTGACCGAGTCGGACGAGGATTCCGACGAGTCGCCGTCCTCGGTGCCGCACTGGGAAGACTTGGATTGGGCTTAGAAATGGCAGGTTGCTATGGCGACCTAATCCCACTTGTATTGGATGTGTCAGGCGTTTCTCGTTTTACTGGAAACCCCTCAAGTGTGCGTATAATGACTTACTGCGCTGCCTTTTTATCTTTGTTTTCAGCTACAACATGCGAAAGGATCGAAAGTTTCAAGTCCAGGGCCTCATAAATTCATGTAGGCACCTGGGTGGCTAATATTAATGAAGTATTATCGACTGCTACTACTCAGATTGCCTCAAGTAGTCCCAGCTGTTGACGCACTTTTCTCTCTTCTTGCTGAATAAACCACTGCCTTGAAATTACTCTAAGATTTTCAAAAAGGCACCAGTGCAATTCATCTCATGTACCAACTCCGGAGCGTCTATTTTAAATACTCTGGTCCCTTTATACATAGATCTTTGCTACCTCAAACTGGTGTTTGACGATTTCTAGGCTACTCTTTGGCTATTGCTACCATTATTATAACTTCACCCCTTTATGCTTGTGGCTGATTAGATACCTAATTTATGATCTCGGAAGATACATTGTGCGGCTAAACCTTTCATTTAATTGTGTTCCCCATTTGAACAGCCTTTATCTAAGCCTCGCCACACGTTCGCAAATCACCAAGCTACCTAGTGGTGGTGGGTAGGGGGGGCCAGTCTGGGTAATTTTGTAGTTGCTTATCTTGATTACTGATTATTATGCACGTAATCTGCATACGAATCGACTGGTTTTCACCCACGAACTCCTAGTTCATGAAGAAGGGTTCTGAGTGGTCCACAATCATAATTGCTGACAGTGCAGGGTTGTAATAATGATACCTTCTGCCAGTAGCATCTACACACTGTGGTGAGCCCTTAGATTAGCGACGTCGCTCGACCTAAATGCTTTTTTATCTTTCGGCGGTGGAGGCGAGGATTTAGTTGGCGTTATTCATCGAAGAGCTGAGCTATTCTCCTGGCCACGCTCCAACCACAAGATTTCAGACATTATATATATCTGCCTACATAGTTTATTGTCACATTATTCTCAGGTAGGCTCGAAACGTTTGAATTGGCAGTCAAAGGAGTGCGTGAACCATAAAAGTATAATGTGGCTAGTAACTGCATCAACGGCACTTGATTGATGATAAGCTACCTACTAAGGTAGGTAGGTACCTACCTAGTAAGCACCATAAGTAGTTGATCGTGAGCTTGAGATCCAAAAAGATTGCGGCATGGCCTGGGTCCCATTATCAGATAGGACAATAAGTCTAGATTTCCAACCCCTATTCCATTCACTCCAATATTTACCGACTCCTTGCCCCTCTCACGAAGCTGTAGTTACCGGCGAGGCTAAGCTATACCTCCAAAGTTCTGTTGCTATGGACTTACGTAACTGGGCCTCCGCAGGAGGTCTCGTCTGTCTGGCATCTGTACTTTGCGCTGCCATTTTTCAAATTTTACTTCCGTTCAGGCTTTGGCAGCTTTTTCGGTCCAAGCCTCAAGATGTTGCAGGCTGGAAAGCCTGGTCATGCTCAGTAAGTGACATGTCCCATTCATACCTCCCAAGATATCACATAAACCAACAGGCAAAACCAAGATTCTCGCTACCCTCCTCTCTATGCTGCTGGTAGCATTGGTGCCCCTCCATCTCCAGCAACCGGCATCAGCTGCATCTCTTCTGGCCTCATCCTCGGCCGCGCTAGGACTTGGTGTTCTTCTACGGCTTGAGCATGAAAGATCGGCCCGGCCTTCAGACCTGGCGGTAATGTACCTTACTGCTGTTGCAATGTCCGATGCAATACTCTTAACAATGCCCGGCACCGACCCCGAGGCTTTCTTCCGTCCCGTTGTAACGGTGCGCCTCATTCTTCATACAACGTTGCTAGTAGTCGAATGTCATACCACACACGCAACCCCGGGGCCATCGGCCGCTTTCGAGACACCAGAGCACCTGGGCAGTGTCCTGGGCAAAGCTTTCTTCTGCTGGACCAACACATTCTTGTTCCAGAAATTTGATAGTATCCTCGTCCTTCGTTCTCTTCCAGCTCTCAGTCAAGAAATCCACCCCGAAACCACAAGAGCAATCGTCGTTCAAGCATGGGCCTGTAGGGGTAAGTCGTTCTAAAATTACGAGAAGCGTGTTCATAGCGCAGTTGATGTTAATCATATTGCTACCACAGCAGGTGAGCCTCATAATCGTGTGACCCTGCCATTAATCTTATTAAAGTGTATCATGAAACCATTTCTCGTTGCCGTTATACCGCGCTTGTTCTTGACAGCATTCAAATACTCACAGCCCCGGCTAATACGAGAGTCAATTCTCTTCGTTGGTCATGACGAAAACAGTCCAGACAGCTATCATGGCTATTGGCTCGTCGTATGGGCCATTGCTATCTATTCTAGCATCGCGGTGCGTTTTCGTTTCAGAAATAGGGCACACTTTGGCAAGAGGCACTGACGGGCGGAATGATTAGATCTCGGGAGCTTTATACCAGCATCAGTTAAATAAACTGAAGCTAATGCTACGGAGTATGCTCGTGGCCCTGATCCACGACAAAGCTTTGGAGTTGCCTAGCATTGCTTACGACAATGGCGAGGCTAACGCGCTGATGAGTAATGATGTTGACCACCTCAGGACAATGATCGACATAGTCCACGAGACATGGGCGTACCTGCTTGAGGTCGTTGTTGGAATCTTTCTTCTGGCCAAGCAGGTTGGCTGGATCTGGCCACTGCCGCTAGTCCTTGTATTCGGTAATACACATAGACACACCTTGAATCAATCTGCTAGATTGCTAATACTCCGTTGCTACCTACTAGTGTTCTCACGCTTGGGTATATACGTTACCAGAAACCTCCTTATGGACCAAAAGAACTGGAACCAAGCCACACAGGCTCGTATTGCAGCGACTAGTTCTATGGTTAGTTCCATGAAGGGCATCAAAATGTTGGGACTACAGAGCGTATTGTCCAGCCAGATCAAGGACTTGCGCAAGCACGAGCTATACTTGGCCGCAAAAGTGCGATGGGTGATGGTATACTACAATGCCTGCAGTTCGTCATCCCCCGTGATGGATATCATAACGTTGATAAAAACATGGGAGCTAATAACATGTGTATTTCGTCGACGCAGCTAACTCTCTTGGCATCTTCTCTCCGGCACTTACGCTGGTTACCTTTGCCCTGCTAGCTCAAGCACGGGGCGTTCCAATGGATACCGCAACTGCCTTCACCGCGATTGCGACATTGAACATGATCATGCATCCCACCAATATGATCATGACAGCATGGCCTCGAGTCATTGCTGCGCTTGCGAGTTTTGAAAGAATCAAGACCTTCCTCCTAAAACAGCCACTGGAAGACTACCGCGAATCCAACTGTAAGAGTCCCAGAATCAGCCTAGAAGAGGGGGTCAACAGCAAGCTTGTAAGATATCCGCAAATGCTAACACCAGCCATCGTGGTTCATGATCTGGCTACGGAAATATTACGCAAACCCACGAATCTGACACTGGCACGTGGGACCTTCACAATGGTCTCGGGCCCAATTGGGAGTGGGAAATCGACGCTGCTGAGATGCCTTCTTGGGGAGGCACCGCCGGATCGTGGTTCTGTCATCCTCCATACACATCGTATCGCGTACTGTGCTCAATCACCTTGGCTCCCCGAAGGGACCATACGAGAGATCATACAAGGCCCGCTTGGAAGTGAAGACGACCAGTTCTATGGTCAGGTCATCGACGCGTGCTTACTCAAGCATGACATCAACGCATTTCCGAAGGGTGACGATACTTGGATCGGAAATAGAGGTTTGAACCTGGCCGGAGGGCTGACGCAGCGAGTCGTAAGCCATCCCCAGTTTACTCTAACCTATAACCTTTTGTTTTCGGCTTGTGATCATTAATCCGTTGTTGAATAAGGCGCTTGCGCGGGCGATCTTTGCCAGATATCCAATCGCCCTACTAGATGATACATTCAGCGCGCTGGATGGAGATACAGAGCGGACGGTCTTCTACAACCTTCTTGGGCCAGCCGGGTTGCTTCGTCGAATGGGAGTAACTGTGGTGTTGGCTACGAACTCATCCCAATATTTCCCAATGGCGGACCATATCGTGATTCTAGGCGATAGCGGCGTCGTGGAACAGGGCGCGTGGCAAACCCTCAGCACGGAGGCTAGTGCAATACACAAGTTCGAACCGCAGAAGCGTCCGAGCGAGCCGGCCGAGACTTCTGCGGTGCAAAGCCCAAAGGAGTGTGGCTTCGAAACCGAGCGATACAGGCGATCGGGGAATATCACACTTTATGGTAAATACCTATTAACCTTTTCCCATCCAGGCCCTATGGAACTCGATCTTGACGTTTATTGTTATAGGCTACTACTTTAAATTTGCCGGCTTCAGCAACCTCGCTCTTCTCGTTGGCTGGACAGCCGCCTATGCTTTCTTTGTTTCCGTGCCTCAGCTATGGCTCCGGCTGTGGACCGAGTCGGAGGACAATACCTGGTACTACATCACCGGATTCTTGCTCATATGTATTTTTGCATTAGCGTCTACGCACGGAACTATATGGTAAGGGATCTTGCACAGTTTGTTTTCGAGGGGGGTAGCATTACTAATATCCGTTGTATCGGTTCGAATATAGGACTACGGTTATTAGGCTTGCTCCGTATTCAGGAATACAAGTTCATAAGCGTCTCTTGGATATCATCATGAAGTATGGGTCAGCCTTTTTGTGTCCCTTCTTTGCACGGGCCGTTTTTGCTTAGCAGCTTGGCTAAAATGAGATTTCTCAAGCGCGCCCCTATCCTATTTTTCAGCTGTAGAAAACGGTTCCATCTTGAATCGGTAAGTAGCGAAGTCGCTTGCCAGGCTACCTTTGCACATCAATAAGATTATCAAAGCTCACCATTTCCATCAATAGGTTCATTCAGGACATCCAGTACATTGATCAGGAACTACCGATGACCCTCGCCGATGTGAGTAATCGTAGGTAAAGAAATCAATTCTAATTTTCGTCTGTTTCCGATGGAGAACTGCTCACATGAAAATACAAGAAATATTCAAGCTCTGTACACAAGCAGTCCTTCTGTATACGGCCGAGAAGCTGCTTGCATTGTCGCTGCCCGTCTCCTTCCTCGCGGTTTATTTAACCCAGAAGCTCTGCATGGGAAGTTCGCGACAGCTTCAGCTCCTAGAACTCGAGTCCAGAGCGGCCATCTTCTCCGATTTCCTCAAGTCAGTGAGTTAACATTTCCCAGCGCTGCCCAGGTGCGAGAACGCACCGGCCATGAAGCTTTTGCTAACCGTGCCGGGATGTCCGGCCGGTAGATTGAAGGCCTCGCGACCATTCGCGCATTCGGGTGGCAACAGGCTGTGACGAGAGAAAGCGTAAGGAACCTGCACGCGTCCCAGTGTGCTGAGTTCCTTCGCCTGAGTTTGCAGAGGTGGCTCGGCCTTGTGCTCGACCTGATAGGCGCCGCCATGGCCGCCATGGTCATCGCCACAGTAACAACATACCGAAGCCGCATCAGCCCAGGTCAAGCGGGTATCGCGTTAAACGTCATGCTGGTAGCCAACGCGACGCTCCTCGGTCTCGTCAACGGGTGGACCACACTGGAGCTCAACCTCGGCGCGATGGCGCGCGTTAGATCTCTCGAGGACACAATTACGTCCGAGTCCAAAGCCGATGCCGGCGAAAATAATGACTTGTTATCAAAGCCTTGGGAGTCCTGGCCTTCGCGGGGCGCGTTGAAGATAACGGAAGCTACGGCAAACTACCAGTGTGTAAAACCCTATCCTTTATAAGTTATCTACCTATCAGGCAATTATTTTGGGAATTTCCTTAATGACCAGCCTGCATAACACCAGATCTGGTGAGACTGCTTTACACAATATCAATCTCGATATTTCCGCCGGGGAGAAGGTCATGATTCATGGTCGCACAGGCAGGCAAGTGTTAAGTCCTTGCCGCATGATTACTCACTGGGCAGGTGGACCCGCGCACCGCCACGATGAGTCAGCAGACGCTTTCGTGCCGCAGGTTCGATTTTGCTTTGCAGCGGCCATACCGTCTAAGCCGTGATAATCACGGCAGCTATATTCCATCCAATAAAGTACCTAAGTGATCACCCACACTCTGCTAATTTCCATTTCGTTTCCCTCAGCTGGCCCCCAACCTTCTAAGCCCTGACGCAAGGGGTACTCCCCAATTTTCGGGTTTAATAGCACGCCGCAATAAGTTGCTCCAATTTAAAACATCGACATAAACATCATTCTCTTCTCTATTTAGTCATACTACTAGGGGCTTCATTAGTAAGCTCATTACATGGATTCCTTCGACTTTAGTCCTTATTCTCAGATCTCTTGTCTCTGGTAGTGGGTATTAGCTACCTAAGGAACTGGTTCTTGGTAGGTGCCGTTAGTATGCTTCGAGTCTTCAGTGTCTTGCTGCGGTTGGCTACGTGTCCCTTGGCCCCTAATCTAATAAAGGGAGCTACGGTATAATGGCCCATACATATACGCGATATTGAAACACTATTTAGGGATATCGCTAAGATATAATAACCCATTGCTTGATATGAACTAGTTCGACGAAGTCGTGCATTGAGGTTCTGAATCGAGAACCATATCAATCGACTCGGTAGATCTACCTCGACCTGTTCACGCGACTAGTCGACTCTGGAAGTCCAAAGTACATCTTAGAACAATTAGCATAATCCGTAAAGCAATGGGATATGGTATTTACCCGTAGAGCATCGATCCGGTCGGACTGGTGGACCCGCGATTGCTGCTCGAAACCACTTGAGGCCAGTTGCAGTTTATTCCTTTGGCGTGACCGTACATTTTCCTTCATTATAAGTTAGCTGGTGTTCCATATCACGGGGGTAGTATTATCCTGAATATTACATCTTCCACCGTGTCCTTCATAATGTACCGGACGATAGTGACTTGTTTAGTCTGTCCTAAACGGGTAGCTCGGCCGAACGCCTGCTTCTCAACAGAAGGATTCCACTGAGGCTCGAGAAGGTATATTCTAGTTGCGACCGCAAGATTAAGTCTACCGACAAGTCCAGTAAGTTAGGACATTGTAACTTCATCTGACTAGTGATCTGTAGGTAGGTGATCATCGGCTGGCTTACCCAACTGCTCCGGTGCCTAGAGTCATCAAGAGGATATTTGCACCCGCCTGAGACTTAAATCCATGTAGGATTCGTAGTCGTTCCGAAAGCGGCAGAGCCCCATGAATGCAATAGTACTTCAGACCTTTGTAACTGAGAAGCTCGCCGACGAGGTCCAGCGTTTTCTTCCATGACGAGAACACGATGCTAGATATCATGGTCAGCTATATAAACATTAGATTTAGCTAGTCGGATGTTTTTTACCTTTTGCAAGAGTTATGTTGCTGGATATCTCCTAGAAATGCTATTAGTTTGGATGGATATTCATATTTTTGGTGAGGATCTCCTGAACCGGCGGCTTTAGGATCCAAAGTTTGTACAAGGTCTTTGATACCGGTGTAGTTAGTATCCGAACTACACAGAGGACAAGGTAGATGCTTGAACTGTATCTCGCAATCACGGCATGCCAAGTGTGAATCGCACGGTAGTATGGATCCCCCGTCAGTTCCAGGATTATTGTTGATTGAGTAAATAGCACGAGAGCAATAAGCACAGGCAGCCTGGCCAGTTTGATGGAGATAGGTAATTATCTCGTCCGTATCAACTGAACTTGGCCAGGAAGCGTGCTTGACGTGACGGTGGTTGCAGAACAGGCGTAGTCGCAGAAGGGATTGTAGCATTGCCGAGTTCAATCCTTTCTGGTCACCACTCACACTCATGTCGATGCGAGTTCGACATCTGATGAGTAAGTTATTGTATTCTTCCATCTCATGGGGCGTAAATTCGAGCCGACGAGTCTGTTCGATAGGATCAGATAGACCAACTATATCCTTGGTCCGTCGTAGGCAAATTGAACCTAGAAGTATTCGTAAGTTCCTAAAGCGCTCTCTAGTCCCGGAGTTAGATTGGTTCACTATAAACCTTCGAAAAGTCGCAGGATTCTCTAACAGAGGGACTTTGGCGAAGGTTACAAGCGCACCGAGATCATCTAGCGAATTTTGAATTGGGGTGCCAGTGAGGCACCAACGGTATTGTGCTACCAGATTGGCAACCACTTGGAACTGCTTGGTAGTTCGATTCCGAATTTCATGGGCTGGCAGGGGAATTTAGTACAACGAGATAAAGCTTTGAGTGAATCTTGATGGATGACAGTGCCTACCTTCGTCGAGAACAATCCTGAACCATTCCACATTGCGGAGCATGTTTCGCCCATTGCTCATTTCCATAGCCACAGTGGCATACGTTGTCAAGACTATGTTGCAATTGAACAAATTATTGGCGTCGTCTTCCCTCCTCGGCCCGTGATACTTATAGTATGAAAGGTATCCCGGATAGATATGTCTAAACGGCATATTAGACCCTTAACCACAATGATGCTTTCCCGAGAAACTCACTTGCGAATCTCATCAACCCAAATATCTATCACGACTAGATATAGTTAGCGGATGGTGAATGAAAATCAAGTCGGGTAGCCTACGAGACGAAGGAACGATTACTAGGGTCGCCTTCGAGCACTGCCGAATGTTCTGCTCTCCATCGGGTCTCAGGTTTCCAGAGGCGAACTCGGAAGCACGACTCAAGGACGCAGCGATGATAGACAAGGCGACCATCGTCTTTCCCAATCCCATTTCATCTGCTAAAATACCACCCTTCGCCTCAGCTGGTTTTTCTCGCCTGGTCCCACTAATGATATGTTGATATCTGCAGAAATGTTGGTAAGTGCATATATAATGGTATAGGGGGGGTGGAGGTTGGGAACTGCTCACACCAAGTCGCCACTGTCCAGCTCTACCTCTTGCCATAAAGCGAGCTCGGGAGGTAGCAAATCCGTCTCGCGTCTGAGTATGAAGTCGATGGCCTCCATTTGATGGCTGGCAGGTATGTATTAATATTGTTTTGACGAGTGAGTAATGGCTGCATGTACCTACTCTTTTAAAGTGGTCTTCAAGCCATGGACTTCAGTCCTCTTATGGAGTACAGTGTGATGTGATAAGGAGTTCAGTATCGATCTAACCTCTGTATCGGGGTCAAGTTGTGGTCTCGGTACTTCTGGATGACTGTGCTCCCTAGAGGTGGTTGTTTGTGTCTCTGCTCCTAGGCGTAAAAGTGGCGTTTCGGCAACGTAGTGGCCGAACAGTTCTTGTGTGTGAAGAAAATGAGGATTATAGTAAGTTGTGCCAGCAAGCCCAAAGAGTGGCTGTTGTAGGGTAATGCCAAAAGAAGCCAGCTTCTTGCCCACTTCTCTGGCATCCTCTCGTGCGCCATACACATTGATATCAACTGTTATACTTGACGACTTCTCCTGATGGCGCATAGTTTTGATCGTCCTTAAATCCTTAGTGTGGGCATAGGCTTCGAGTCGTAGATGCCACAATGACAGTAATTGCTGTAGTTCTTCACATGTTTTCCTGCCGAAAACAGAAAACGGGGTCTCGGAAGGTCTTAGGCTAAGGCCATAGTACGCTCCGTCAGAGCACACATGAAAGCTCTGGGTGATTTCATTTGATATGTCTTGAGGTTGGGATCTTAGTCGGGTGTAAACGTCAGGTATCTAGGTAATTAGTGTAAGCATTCGTCCATGCAGCGGACAGTAATATTTCTCACGGTGCCAAAACAAGTGTTGTGTAGCGTCTCAACGGCAGGTGGCATCACTAACGAGTTGTCACCACTAGTCCCTCCGTGATCGTCAATCATGGGAATAAATGAGGATAAATGATGTTCATTCTGGTCCACAGTCTCGACTAGATTCTGCAAGTCCATGCGATTTGTATGATTGGAAGACCAGTAATTCCAGCTGACTTGATCCAATGACATTGGAGAGGCATAAGAACTCCCCGGATTGAGGGCGCCATTATGATCTTCAAATTGCCAAGGACGCTTAAGGAAGTTCAAATTCGTTTGATTCATCCTGTTTCGAGTTGAGGCGAGTAAAGAGGCGAGGCTCCACGAGCTGCGGGATTGAGATTATTCATATCTGATAGTACCTGGGTACCTTAGGGGTAGGGTCGTAGCATAGCCTGCATATTGTACGACCCCAGCTGCAGGACGACTGCGGAAGGTCTCCCTACTAGGTCCTGGTCAGCCTGTAAGTCCGCCTACAAATCTGCCTAACCACAGTCGCTTGTTGCCTTACCCCTATCGCCCGACTGGCCTGCATGACGTGTCTTACACGATCTATCTCCAAAATTCTTTGATCAACACTGTTTTCCTTGCAGTTAATGACGATGCAATTCATTTTCGCGTTTCATCACCCAAGGAAAAATGTCAAGCAGCAGTAGTATATCTGCTTTCGAGGCGGCTCTAGGGCAGTTTATGTCAGACCTAAAGAAGAAAGACCGAGATAAGTTCAGGAATACGACTTTGAACGACTTGATTGATGAAGTGGAAAAAATCCAAAAGAAGCAACAATCTCAGAGGCGCGGCAGGAATCTCGCGCGCCTGAAACCATTCATCGAGGCAATGGACCAATTTGGCAAGGTCGTCGAGGTTTTTGCTAACACTTCCGAAATGGTTGCTTTCGTTTGGGTAGGATTTCCTCCACAGAAGCTCCGCTGTTATAGCATAGGTGCTGACTTTTACTCAGGGGCCAATGAAGTTTCTCCTACAGGTGCTCTATCGCCATCTATGTATAGAAGTCAAACCTCAATAAGCTAACACTCCATTAGATTGCCGGAACATTTGCTGAGGCGTTCCATGAATTGCTCGACACATATGAGAAGCTCGGCGAGAGCTTCCCTTTACTGCTGCAATATGAAAGACTCTTCCGCGAGGACGCAAATATGCTGCGAGTCCTGACCATCATGTATAAGGACATCCTGGAGTTCCATCGTCAGGCATTACGATACTTCCAGCAACCAAGTATGTCTCGAGATCTGTCACTTTATTATAGTTGCACTAAACAAGGAACAGTGTTAAAGCAGCTTTTTCAGGCAACTTGGAAAACCTACAAGACTCGCTTCCAGCCTTTGATAGACAACATACGTGGCCACGGTGTCTTAGTCCAAAACCAAGCCACATTGTCTCAGATCGAGGACTATAGAAAATCTACTCAGGCCCAAAACTACCAGCTCCAGTCCATACTAGACGAGCAGGAAAACCGTCGACTCCGCGAAGTATTAGTCTGGCTAAGTGCACCGAACGTTAGTAATGACCAAAGTTACTACTCCAAGATTCGGGAGGAATACCCTGGCACTGGACGATGGCTCTTGGACGTCCCTGCTTTCAAAGAATGGTTTGACCCCAGATGTCCGACAATACCTCCGCTGTTATGGATGACGGGAATGCCCGGAGCTGGTAAACAGATTCACAGATTTCTGAATCTGAATATAGTCACTAACAGGACTCTAGGAAAGACTATTCTTGCTTCTCTGGTGGTTGAAGAAGCTATGAAGCTAACGCCTTCCCCTATTACTCTGTTTTTCTACTGTAAAAGCGGAGACATTGACAAGAATAATTTCGCTTCAATTGGACGCAGCTTTTTGTCTCAACTCCTTCAAGTAAACAAGGACATTCTATTGCCGTTCTACTACGATAAGTTCTCTAACAGCACCACGGCCGTTCTTGACACATATGCTGTAATCGAAAATCTTCTCGAGGTAGCCCTCTTGAATTGCCCAAGTGTTTACATCATAATCGACGGTATAGATGAATGTCCGAGAGGTGAAAGAAAAGACATAACGAAGTGGTTCCGCAACATAGTCGAGAACCTACAGCCGCCGAATCAAGATCGTGTCCGGTGCCTGTTCGTGAGCCAGCACGATGGCATCGCAAGCAAAGACTTTAATGGCCTCACATCTTTAAAGATTGATAGTAAAAACAATGAAGGTGATATTAAGGCTTTCAGTGTGGTTGAAGCTGCCAAAATCCAGTCCCAATTTCCGGTATCCGACGACACACGGAATCGAATCGCCTCCAAGATGCAGAGCACTGCCAAGGGTACGGACTGAAACTACATCTTCCATCCTTTTATTCATCGTGCTAAAGTTTCAAACAGGCATGTTTCTACTAGCGAAACTAATTTCTATCAACCTTTTGCAGCAAACGTGTGTTGGCGATATTGAAGCCGAGATCGAAGACGACCGAATACCTAAAGAGCTTAGCCAAGCGTGAGAGATATTTTCATGCATAATCACACCCACCCCCTGAGAGGTATCTTAGGTAGAGACATATGCTAACAATAACTAGCTATTCCCGCATTCTTACAAGGTTACTCGATCAAGCAGCACCGCGCGAAAAAGCAGCGTCTGAGACCCTACTCCGTTGGCTGGTATGTGCGAAGCGTACCCTCAAGTGGCACGAGATACAGGCTGCCAGGTCTATTCATATCGAATCGCAATCTGTCGACGTAGAACGGCGCCGTTTCTGCGTTAGCTCTAAAGACTTGTGTGGCTCCCTAGTAGAAATACGTGACGGTGGAAGAGTAGAATTTGTGCACACTACTGCTAGACTGTAAGTCCGTCTCCTTGATGAGCGATCGCGTGAGGGGCCGTGCTGAACTAAATTATTTGTAGCTTCATGGCCTGTGAGCAGACCGAATTCGATGTATCCCAAGGAGATATTCTATTGGCATCTCTTGCTGTCGACTATCTGAACATGGCAGGCTTCCGCAGCGAGACTGAGAAGAAGTCGTTGATTTTGAATGGCTACTACGGTTTCATGGACTATGCCGTTCCTTATTGGGTTCGCCACCTAGAAGAGGGCGTAGATAACGCCGAAGAAGACGACCCAATCCTTAATGACCTCGCAGAATCAGTGGAAGCTTTCCTTCAGCTCCACTATACCTCACCCACCAAACCCTTTCCGATATCACAGGGGAATTCCAAGAGGTTGCGCTTTTTCCTGAAATACCCATTCCATGCTGATCTCCAGCAGGCAGTAGCATCGGCGCGAAAAGAGCTAACCTTCTTGGGTGAGATAAAACGAACAGAGATTGCTCTCGATCTGGCTGATATCGTGAAGAATATTCGTGTTACTCTAGAAGAAACATACACGGATGCAGCGCAGACGGCAACAGCTGCGAGGATGGAAGAAATGTATGGCCACAATATCTTCAAATGTCCAAGATTAAGTTGCCGATACTTCCACGATGGATTTCAGACGGCCGAGCAGAGAGACCAGCACATCGACAAGCATGTTCGACCGTACCGCTGCGCCATAAGCGGGTGTTTCAACAACACTGTAGGCTTCGTCACGGAGAAAGAGCTTGTGAAACATATCAAAGAGACTCACGGGTCCTCAAACAACGAGGACACTGACTACCCCGAAGACGAAGAAATTGCTCGGTCCAGGAAAGCTGAAACGAGGATCACGGAAGAGAATGTCGACCCAGAACTTCGAGAAGAGCGCCCCGACCCGGTTCCACGCGCGCCAAAACGACCTCGCATCAGTGCATTTACTTGCCCGCATTGCCAGAGGGTCTTCAAGAAGAAGTACAACCTCGAGTCTCACCTCACCATCCATAGTGACCAGCGGCCACACTCCTGCAGCGAGTGCGACGCTGCATTCGCGAGGCTGCACGACCTCAATCGGCATAGGAAGACTCACCAGGAGAAGGAATTCATATGCGGAGGCGAGCTGGATAATGGTCAGAGATGGGGCTGTCAAAAGAAGTTCGCGCGCGCCGATACACTGCAGAATCATTACAAGACTGCATCCGGTCAAGCTTGCATCCCCCCTAACCAACGCGTACCTGGCCCACAAGTTTAAATAAACGACGAGCTTTTATTGGACGGTGTAAGTAACAATGTGGACCGGAGCCCGAGAATATAGCAGCTGGTTCTGCCGCCAGCCGCAAGAACGATATCATGATACCATCTTATTGGCTATACAAGTCGGCACGGCTTAGCACTCGGGGTCCGGGTCAAATCTTTTTTTTTTCAAAATCTATAATCGCTAAATAAAACATAATGATACTATCTTATTGGCTGGAGCAAACTCAAGTCCGACTCGTTGAGTATCATACACGCATAACTGAAAACTGAAAATATGCCAAGTCATCTTGGGTCTTCCCCCCTGAACACCCCCTTTTCAAGACATCTTAAATACTACCTCCACGCGACGCTTATCAAATGAAACAATATCGCTACCAACAGTAACGATGAGATCAGACGCGAAATTTCGATCGCCAATTCCAGAACCCCAACCAGTTTTGCACGCCCACGCCCACGCCCACGCCTAACAAACTCAACAGCCTATAAGCAGTCACCACCGCTCAGAGAGATCTGCTCAATGGCCGCAGTAATCCGCCTAGTCCCATCCCGCAGACAAGTGTCTACCGCCGGCTCCTGGCCGTTCGTAAAGCACTCCAACATGTATTTCTTCACGTCGTCGATCGCGGCGTGGATCTTGCTCACTGCGAGCTCCACCGACTCGAACACGTCGTGTAGGACTAACGCGCAGCGCTCTTCGTCGTCGAACGAGTCGCGGTACACATTGGACTGGATCTTATCGAAGTAACTGCTCGCACTTTCACGAGAAGACTGAAGTAGGGCGATTGTGTCTTCGTCGCTGGAGGCGCTCGATAGAAGGGTGGCCCACGCCTTGACGAAGTCATCGAGCGACGCGCGAATGATGTACGCCGGAGGAGCCTGGCTTAATTGCTGGCTCGATCCAGTCGGCTTCTGTTCGAATCTCGTATTATTGGTCAGATCGTTCTGGATCTCGACGATCTTGTCCAATCGCTGCTCCCATTCGCGGTCTTCAGGTCTGGTAGGTGCTAGCATGCCGATGATCATTTGCTGGAGGAGGGAATCGACCTCGTAGCTGCCTTCATGGACGCTGTTGAACACATCCTGGGCCTGTCTTCCAGCGCGATATGTGAGCACCTTCTCACCTCCAGGATGAAAGCTCGAGGCGGCAGAGATATCATATATGCGATCGCCTAGCGCGATCCATAAGTCGCCTGGTGAGTTGTGGAGAGCGAGTTCGGCTCGCGAAATGGTCCTGAGCTTGCAGCTCTTCTGTGAGGCATGCGATCCAGCAGCAACATGGAGTCGTATGCTCGGCAATGAAGACGTAAGGACAGGGGCCAACCTCGGTCCAAGGTCGCTCTGCACTTTGTTCTTTCGTCGCGCCGCAATGCGGTCTGCAACATCCAGACCAAAGGCAGACGAGCCGCAAACGTAGGTCGTGGTGTTCTTACTCAAGGAGCACGATTTCAAGTACTCAGTAGCCCTTCCGCAGTAGGCTTCTATTCTGCCAAACGAAAGTGTTTTAATATCTCCTTTGTTCGCGTTGGACAGCCCAATAACTATATGCAGCTGCTCACCGAACTGACTTGCTAATCGATGCAGTTGGCTCGCATATGCCAACATATTGCAGTTTCGGGTAGCGACTATGAGTCTGTACTTCCCAATCAAGCATTTCTGTTGGTAAAGCCACGGGAGGAAGACACCGACCGCTCCGCCCTGAGCAACGAAGATTGTCTCCTCATCGTGGCTTGAGTTTCCTCGGATCCGAAAATGGGGCGCGGATTTGACAGCGACCCGAGTCGGGAACCCGGACTGCTGATTGCATAGGTACGTGGAAACTAGACCGCGTCTCCGGACGCAGATTTCAACGGAGCTGGTGATTGAGCAGACGCCCTGAGGGTGCCCCCATTGCGCATCGGTCTGTGTGATTGAATACGTGCGCGTGTACCATTGCCCGGGTTTCATCTGGACGCTGACGCTGATCGTGTCTCCAGGGCTGATTGCTAGAGGCGTTGAAAAGACCAAACGAACACGGGCCGCCTCGGTCCTCCCATCTGTGTCGTATATGAGAGGAGTCGACCACGTGTAAGCGTCGATCTTCAACGCCTCGGGGTCGTCGCCGAATCGCACTTTCATCGCCACACCGAGCATATTAGCAATATGCCATTCTGGGCTAGCGGCTTTCTCCGTGCCCGAAGATGTAGACGCCTGGCCGGCACGAAGGGCTAGTGCAATTCGCATCGCCTTCTTGCGGTGCATCTCGTAGATGTCGAAGAGTTGTTGCTGCAGTGCTTTGAACGCTTGAGCCAGGACGTAGCTAGTCTTTCCTGACGATACGTATTGCCGAATCGATGGCGAAGATGCAACGGCGTGAATGAGAGCTCGAAAATCTTGCGGGAAAAAGCGGGATCGGAAGTCTAGCTCATCCAGGAGTGCAGCCTGACCAGTCTCGTCTGCCCTTCCGCAGAGGGCATCAAGCATGCGAAACATGGGACAATCAGCACCACCCGCGCCGATAGTGCAGACATCAACACCCTTGGAGAACTTTGCAAATGTTCGACCCCATACGGTTTCATCGATCATCATGGAGTAAAGTTCCTCTCGGCCCAGGGCGATAGCCAATTGAAGATCGAGAAACGCGTCACATAATAGATCCGAAGATGTCGGTAGTGTCGACAGCAGTACTGGCATCTCCTGAAGCCACCTCAGTCCAGAGGCTGCTTCAAAGGTCTCTTGCACACTTCGCTGAGTTCCGTTTGTGCGTATGACTTCGTGAAGGCGTCCGAACTCCTTATGGCTGTTTGTGTCGTTATAATCTCCTTGGCAGGCCCAATCTTCCGTACAGGTGCGGTAGAGCAAGTTAACTCTATCTTGCTTGATAGTATCGAGTTTTCTTCCATCGCGACGAGCCATTCGTGCTTCTTCAACCATGGTCTTTGCCATTTTCAACGCTGCCAGAGCCACATCTCCACCTTGAAAGTCCAAAGTGCAGAGCAACATCTCTCTTAGCTCTGGATGGTGGAGTGTCTGGATGACTAGCTTGTGCTCCATGAGCAGGCTGGGGGTCTGGACATCTTGGTCCCGAGGCCAATAGTAAGCCTGTTCAAGTGTGGTGAAGTACACACTGAAAGCAGAACAGACCTCTTCATTGCCTATAGACACAGAGGCAACTGCTAAGAGCGTGTCAATCCCGAGCGTCGAATTGAAGGCATCAATGAATTGTCTATGCTGGCCGAGCTGAACAGCCCTGCTAAGATGATCGACGGTATGCTTGACAGAGGCGTAGCAATCGCGCCCAAGGCCTTCAGGGATCAAAGAGACCAGCTCCCCAAAACGCGGAGCTGGCTTCAGTCTGCCCAATGCACTGTTGTCTGGGGAGGCCATTGAACAAGATCTGGCTATCTATGTTGGATTAGAGTGTGAATGAGAGCCGAGGTTGAAGACAGAGGAAACCTCATTTACAGAGGCGCCGGTACTAAGAAATTCTAGAGACTTTAGCTCGGTGGAGAGGTGTATAGTGGTGAATAGGGGCAGACCAGACCACCGGATATCCAATTAAGTATCAACACAAATGCAACTTCGACGCTAAGTTAGGCACAGAGAGCAACAAGCCTATATGTGAATATTCAGAGACAACCCGCTTTATTCATTAGTCCGAGAGCATGTCGATGCCTCTCCCACATTCGGTTCGAGTATAGGACGAGAGAGACGGTCCGGCAGCCCGAGCTCCACGGCTATCACTCGGACCTTCCATCACGATTCACGATTCGAGATTCGTATCTATGTTGGCGAAGGATTACACTAAGAGTCTGAGCCAAGACCAACAAGACCTCGTCGGTCCTTCTCGTCGGTCCTTCTCGTCGGCCTCAACTCGTGCTAGGATTCACGTAAGCTTCAGCATTAGGTGAGCTTGTAGCCTACGCCGCCATCATCAGTTGTGCATCGCGCTAGAAATTTCCACTGAGACCCACTGCTAGGCCAAGATAGGATTTGCTGAAGAAACTTTCAACCGGATCCAGAACTTCTGCGGTCGAAGAGAAGGATTTAAGGCCTGGAATAATACCATGAAGCAGCCACTGACGACATGGGATCGCGGACCAGGGCGGCTCAAAAGGACCCTATAACTCGTATGATGTTGGTATGGTGGTTGTAGAGAAGAGCTATGAGCGGAAGAACATATGACAGGTTCTAGCCCCTATTCTCAAGAGTTTATGAACATATCGCGGGCTCGAGCGGGGAGAGAGAGGAAGTGGAACGGCCTCAGGCAACAGGCGTGCCGTGCCGCATGTTGATGGTGCCGCGTTGAACGATGCTAGCGGTGTAGAGAAAAATATAAGCCTGTTCTGGTATCCCAAAGCGGATATTAGCTCTGATTTGGCCAGCCCGATGTTAACTAGGTCCGCAGTTGAAGTGCTGTTAGCCGAATCCCGTCAACCTCACGGATGGATTCCCCTTGGCCTCTTGGCCCAACATAGTCCTTGATGCCGCTGGCAATTCCCACAAGAGCGAGGCCGATAGGATTTCCAATGCAACCGGTTCGTATCGGTATAGCTGTGACCCATAACCAGGGCAAGGACCGGAATGGTATGTATATGTACTTGTGAGACGATGAGGCTGCTTCACAAATAGAATCCTGGAAGCGCCAAGTATGCAAGGTGCTCAGATAAGCAAATAGATCTGTATATACGCTCAGCACTGTTGACGTCAGAGAGGTAGGTACATAGGCTGACCGTGTATAACTCGTCACGTTCTTTCATATAATACCTATATCCTATCAGATCAGATATCATAACTTTAATAACTGGAACCTGACCCAGATTTACGGGCCGAGCCCGTAAGCGCTACAGGCGTAACGGTCAAAATACTAACCTAGCGTATTATCTTCTAGAAGATTTAAGCTTACCTAGTTTTACCTAGGTACCCCAGGCACGTTTGTTCGGATCGTATGCGCGAAAAGTATACTAAGACACGCTTGTATAGCGACATACGATACCCCCTGCTAGTTATTCAGCGGTTTATACTCCGTCATAATAAAATTCCCAGGGGTTGAGATGAACGGAACACCGAGAACCCCGACTACCTAAGGTATTCTGTTAGAACGCGGGTGATTATAGGTTAATTATTGCCGATTCCGTTGCCGAAACTGCGCAGGACGCAGTACCAACAGTGGAAAAGTCGGACGATAGATTTGGATGCACCTTGCATATTCAGGGCCTTCGCCTTACGTAGCTCATGCCTCGTTGCGGCGGTATAGTGGGGAGAATAACCCATGGCTAAGCCGCTTGAGTGAATTTGATCACATTATTCGAAACATTTGTTCCTAATAGGATTAGATACTGGTTTCATCTCATGAAAAATTGATCGAATAACGCCACGGCGATCGTGAGTTTGCAGAGACGAAATGATATGTCACATACCCAAGGCATCCGTCCCGCCCCATGCTTTAGTTCTGGATCGCGGTGGCGATTGGTTCGCGAAAAAGCCACCTCGTGCAAAGGAATGAAGTCCTGGTGCTTCTTGATCCCGCGTGATAGATATTGACCCTCCTGCATTGCATATTACAGATTCCCTCAGCTCGGTAAAAATATCTAAAAGTACCTGTTAGGTTAGACTGTTAGGTCAGACAGTGGGGACAGAGATGTAAACTCTACCGTGGTTATGTTCGGCAACTGTGAGACTTCTCACAAAAGTACCTATCAAGATGCGCTAGTATAATATGGCAGGTTGGAATAGGTCGCCTCGCTTACAGTACCAGCTACTATACCCTGTCAATTGCAGCCCATGTGGTCCCAACGTGGTTCTGTCTTGGCCGCATGGTAGGGCTGGGTTGAACGCAGAGCTGAGCGCGGAGATGGAAATTACCACGTAATACACAGCCGCAATGGCTGTGGGCGGGTCCGAATCCGGGTGGAGCAGCCTCCAGCTTGTGGATATTGGATATACCTAGGGAAGAGTAGACAGGAGGTAAGATGACGAGTACTATTCCGTAGAACATCCAACCTCGAGCGAATAGAAGTTCCACACTTGTGCACCTATCGAGTCGGGATTCAGGGCATGTATAAGAGAATATTCACATACCGGAGGGCTGTATGTTAGGCTGTAATCCTGAGTTGCTCCCATGGACAGCACGGAAAGACTACACGGGAACTATGTAGGAACCATTCCTTTAAATATAGGATTATCTGACTTCTAAGTCGTGGACGTGACGATGAGCTCTAAGCATCGATTAGCCAGTGTCATCTTGAAAACTTTTTTAGGAAATACTATATCCTCTATTCGGTCGATATGTTCGAGCTAGACCACCAGGCGTTCAGTTTCAGTCCACGAGGAATTGTGGTATTCCTCGTTGATCATAGCTGGTTATTGCCTTTTGTCACCACACTTGTAGTGGTTAGTTCTCATTCCGCCCGGAAATTTTGAGAGACTGAGAAAGCTAACGATCTGAAGGCCGGATTATATCTCGTATGGGCTTGTTTCTTCGACCCTCTGAGAAATGTGCCAGGTCCTCTTGCGGCTAGAGTGACACCATTTTGGTTGACACTCCAATGTCGTCTCTTCCGCCGCTCGGCTGCTATCCACGAACTTCACCGGAAGTACGGCGAGATCGTCCGGATCGGCCCAAACAATCTTTCCATTGTTTCCAAGGGCTGCCTTCAACAAGTATACGGCTCGAACAGCGGAACATCCAAGGGCCCATTCTATGATGTCTTCAGACCGAAAGTACCCATCATCTTCTCGGCTCGTGACAATTTCTTCCACTCGCGTCGGAGGAAAGACCTCACCCCTGCTTTCAGCAAATCTGCACTCAGAGGATTTGAGCCGTACATGAGCACTCAGATGTTGAACCTGAAGCATGCGTTAACGCGCAAGGTCGAGGCCGGAGGAGGGGTTGCGTTTCTCAACTTCGCACCCTGGGCCAATTACTTGGCCTTCGACGTTATTGCCAACTTCGTCTTTGGCGAATCCTTTGGCTTCATCGACGCGGGTTACGACTTTCACAACCTAATCTCCACCATCGACCTGCGCATGCAATGCCTGAACGCTCTTGGTACTGTACCCGGCTGGGCCCGCCCGTTGATGAAGTGGATGCCACTGGACAGCTTCTGGAGGCAAAACCTGACGACGACCATGAATCTGCAAGCTCTAGCCCGAACGTCGACTGAAGCGCGAAAGAAGCAGATTAGCGTCGACCGGGATGATATGTTGAGTTTCCTAATCAAAGCGAAGCAGGAGAATGGCATGCCCCTCCCTGACGAGAGTATTATCGCTGAAGCAGCGAGTTTCGTGTCTGGAGGGAGTGACTCCACCTCAACGACGCTGACCCACTTTGTCGACTTCGTGTCTCGGCGGCCAGATGCCGCGCGCCGACTCCAAGACGAGTTAGACGCGGCCTTCAGCGGGCCGCAGCCGTCCGACTGGGTACCTAGTGAGGAAATCGTGGGGAACCTCCCGTTCCTAACAGCGCTACTGAAAGAGACCATGCGGCTACGCCCGACTAGCGCGGCAGGGCTCGAGCGGATCACGGGCAAAGAGATGACAATAGGGGAGTACGTAATCCCGCGTGGTATTCTCGTGAGCGTGCCAACGTATACTCTTCATCGTCGTGAAGATGTATTTCCCAACCCAGACCAATTCATCCCGGAGCGCTGGCTTGAGGGCGATTCTGCAGCCATGACAGCGTCATGGGCTCCGTTCAGCTACGGCACGCGTAGTTGCCTCGGTAAACACTTTGCTTGGATGGAGCTATCGAAAGCGGCAGCGATGTTGTTCAAGGAATTCGACGTGGTCCGAGCCTCCGAGGCTGAGACGGTGTTGCAAGAAGGATTCTTCATGAAGGGTAGCGAGTGTAACGTGATCCTTATCAAGCGAGAGCAAATGCGGCACAGCAGCCCTGGTAATATGTAATACCACTTGGCACTTTTTCTTTCAAGTTTTGTACAAGTAGAATTTATCCAATTCTTGCACTGGCAACACGCAGGAAAGGAAAACAGGAATTGAATTGTAAAACAACGCGAAGGTGATTTATTCGTGGTACTGTGGTACTTCTTCAGAAGTTGTTGTTTCGGAAGAGAAGTCTAAACTAACTTGCCTTAGGTAAGGTGACGGTGACTAAAAACTACCTACCTAAGGTAGCTACATCACGTGCTCTTGGCACGTCACAGCTCTATCTTGGCTTCGATTATGCAGGATGGCAACTTCTTATCGTAGCAATGAATTCCTACAACCCGCAAGTGTGCTTGGGAGAGCAACTCTCGAAACTGTGACTCTGTCCGCTCCTTCGAGTTGAAAAGCGCCATCATGCTGAGATCACGTTGAGTGACCATCCAGTTCGCTCCCATCTCCGGCACGACGGCCTCGTCAATCAACAAGGTCGACGATGGAGACATGGCCGCCCTGGTGCGCTCCAGAATCTTGACGCAGTCCTTATCCGGCCAGTCGTGAAAGATTTGGCGAAAGTGGTAGACCCGCGCACCTTTGATGGGCTGCTCCGCGAAGAAGTCGTGAGCCATTACCTCCACTCTCTTTTCCTCGAGTGATGCTCGTGCACTCTCGACCACTTCCAAGCGGTCTTGGTCGATGACGCGGCCCGGTCGAGATCCTCGCATTTCTCTTATTGCGACGCAATGGCCTCCCGTGCCGCCGCCGATATCCACAAAGGCCACTTCGTTGTCGGAAATATCATCCGGCATCCACTGGTTGAAATCGATGGAATCTGTGCTGTCGAACTGGTGGGTCTTGAGAACCTCCATCCACGAGTGAAAGGCTTGCAGCTTGGCGCTGTCCTTCTGTATCCACGGAAAGAAGCCGTCCTCGTCGGGGTGCGCTGCTTCGAACGCAGTAGCTGCTCGGTCTGTCGGTGTAGTGCATAACCACTTGGGAAGTTCGCAGAAGGCCGGACCGCACGCGTCAAAATACATGACAACGCTGGCCTTGAGTTTCGGATCGGCAAAGACCTTACCAGGTCGAGTGACACTCCAGAGATCCAGGCCTTCTTCTTTGACTAGGCGCATGGGGCTGGCGAGGTAGCGAAGAAGGCGGGACAGAACAGCAACATCGCAAGAGGGTGTTGTGGAAGCTGCCAACTGTTGCGTAGTGCAAGAATGGCCACGTTCGGCTAGGAGACTGAAGATGTCGAGTTGTATGGCGGTCCGAATGACAGCTTGGTCTAGCATCAAGAAGGAATGCTTGCGTGCTGTCACCAGAGGCGGCTCCAAGGACTCGATGACATCCTGGCAAGCCGAGATGAGGCGGAAGCGAGTCTGTTCATCAACCTGCCGAGGTTGACTGAGATATTGGATGAGGAACGAGTGGTCTGCCATGGCTGACTATTGGGGATGAATTGTGGGATGTGAATTATGGCGTGTAGTAGAAGCAAGTCTGTTAACGTCTGTAGGCACATGTGGTACAGAGTACTATCTTACGTTTGATACCAGCTATTTAAAAATATCACGCCTTGCTCCGATCGCACAGGCAGGCCATATTCACCAAGAACGTAAGTTTTGATAGGTGTTAGTGAGTGTGCAAATTTATTTGGCCTTGGCCTTGACCTTGACCTTGATTCCTTATTCCACCTAAACTTGTAGGTACCTAGTCTGCCTTTTGATACGGTGGCACGTAAGATACCAAGGTGTGACCAAATCAAACACTTCCATCCTTTGCCTGGGGTCATTTGGCCCTGTAAGGTGAAATAACGAACTGATGTGAGCATGAGGCTTCCGTGGGTCCACGATACTCACAAACATAGTATCTAAGGTACATAATTCTGACCCTTGCTATCCCCGGGCCTTCATTAACCAAGGGCCGAAGAGGCTAATGCAGTAAGGACGTTAATTTGGCAGGAGGATGAATATGCATCATCGGATCCAACGAACCCCATTCACCTGCATATTGGTAGTTCTCAGCGCTCTGCTTACACGACACGCTAGCGTATATCAATCCTTTGGCTATACCCGTACCCGCTTAATAGGACTTGGAGGCATGGGGCCGCGGTAAGCTCGGGCTAAGTTAGGTGGGTACCCATACGTGGAAATCTATCGATTTACGAGATCTCGCCTAGGAGCTACGCCGAGCGGAAAAGGATCAGGCCTAAAATTTGCTTTTTAGGATTGAGCCGGGATAAGGCATAACAATTCAGCTCAACGTACGACGAAAAGATAGAACATCATCGAAAGATTATAAACCAGCCACGCTAAGCCATGACCCCAGAAAGATCGTCTGTCTAGTTGGCGGGGGACTTCGGAACTTTTGAGAGTGAGATTTCAGGGGATGTCACCTCTTTGTATACATAATGCTTCTAAACCATATTCGACAGAGCATTCGAAATTCAGCTATAGGATGTAATCACTATAGAGAGATTTTACTATAAACCGTACCACGCCTCTTTGTATTACTACCTGATTTTATACCGATTCTTCGAGTGTGTGCCATGTGAATCCTTCCATTCTGTCTGCCCATCTCATCACATTTCAAGACCTGGGCCGTCCTGATTCTCAAGCCCAACTCCCCCAGGCCCTACATTCCATCTACCCAGTTAGTCTCTCGCCACGTTTCAACTAACGACGGGAGAATGTCATCTACCGCTACGGAAACCGAGCTGTCAACAATTACCCATCACAGCAAAGGCGACGATGGGGAACAGCCGACTTCCCTTCCAGCAATGGAAGTCGAAGCGATAGGGGCGGTCCCGAACCTTGCAGGGCCAGCCGCTGTCGCTTCGGAGCCCGTCGCGCCCAGCAAAGCGCGAGCCGCTGCTCTGATGGCCACGCTGTCGTGCGTGTCGTTCCTCAACACGTTCAGCTCCGGCACGCTTACCGTCGCGCTTCCGGCCATCGCGCAAGAACTGCAGCTGCCTAACAATCTGCTGCTGTGGCCCGCCTCTGTCTACGCTCTTGCGCTCAGCTGCACGCTCCTTCTGCTGGGTGCCGTCGCGGACGTCGTCGGCAACCGGCCCGTGTTCCTCGTGGGCACCCTTCTGTACACGGCCTGGACGCTGGCCGTGTCGCTGGCCCAGACTGGCAACCAACTCATCATCTTCCGTGCCTTGCAAGGCATCTCCATGTCGTTCTGCATGCCCGCCGCCGTTAGTACAATCACTACCTCGTTTCCAAGCGGCAAGACGCGCAACATCGGCTTCGCCGTATTTGGCGGTGGCAGTCCTCTTGGCTTCGCCGTCGGTCTCGTCCTTGGTGGCGTCCTCGTCCAAGTTTCGGACTGGAGGACGGCCTACTACCTGGCGACCGGTATCAGCGGTGCCACGTTCATCCTCGCTTGGTTCACCATGCCCAAGACCACTGCCGTCCCTAATGTGAGGCATCGGCTGGTGCACGAGTTCGATTGGGTCGGGGTTGCGTCGGCTAGCATCTCACTCGCGCTTCTCTCGTACATATTCGCCGAGATAACATACAGCGCCAGCGTAATGAAGGAAGCCTACAACATCGTGCTACTAATTGTCGCGGTCTTGTTGATTCCCTTCTTCGTCTTCTGGGTCAGCCGTCAAGAGCGACTTGGCCGACCGGCCATCCTCCCCAACAGCGTCTGGCGCAAGGGGGCGTTCACTACGGTCTGCATCACCGTTTTTCTCGTGTGGTCGTGGTTCAACGCTTTCGGGTACTGGGCAACGCTATTCTTCCAGATCACACAGGAACTAGATGCCCTCCAAGCTGCACTCCGATTCCTGCCCCTGGTCATAGTCGGTATACTCACAAACACGGTGGCCGGCCTCATCATGGATAGAGTCTCGGCCGGCAGTCTAGTTTTGATTGGTGGTTTGTTGAGTGCCGTGTCGCCGCTACTATTCGCCATCCAGGATCCGAAATGGATCTACTGGGCTGCTGGGTTTCCATCCATGTGTCTCAGCGTGATCAGCACCGACCTGCTGTTCAATATCAGTAACCTGGTAATTACCTCGAGCTTTCCGAGCAAAGACCAGGCATTAGCTGGTGGAGTTTTCAACACTGTCACGCAGCTAGGAAACAGTATCGGGCCCGCGATCACTGCCATCATAGCATCTGCAGTTACGGAGGCAGAGGCGAGCAAGCCAGGGGCAGACCAATCCTATGCAACTCTTAAGGGATACAGGAGTGCGTTTTGGACCTGTTTTGCCGCAGCGGTCGTCAGCGCTGTAATTAGTGCAGTTGGACTACGCAAGGTCGGGAAGGTTGGTATGAAAAAGGACTTGTAAGCATGGCAACGCCAGGGGGTTTTTGACCAGTATATTTGGCACTCAAATTTGATATCCAATAAAAGTATACTCTTCAATCCCATTTACAGCTAAGCACCAGACATAGAAACCCAATGACCTTCAATCTTCTCGAACTTGTTTCTCGTCTTTGAGAATTTCACTTTTCCGCTCGCTTCTACCCGATCTCTCCGGAAACTCACGGCTGAGAAATGCGCACTAGCACTAGACACGCTCAGGGCAGTGCGGATGTGTTCGATGGCCAAGGGCACCTTCTCGTGGCTAGCCAGCAATTGAGCCGTCTTGACGATGTTCTTGATCTCGCGCCCGTTGACGTCGACTGACTGCAGCTCGAGGAAGTCCTGCGGCTGGAGGGTCGTCTCCTGGTTGGATGTCTGCACGAACCGCTCCCATATCTGCCTCCGTGCCGCAGTATCAAGGCTGGGATAGCGGATCGTCAAGTGGATGCGGCTCTGGAACGCTGGATCGATGGCCTCGACGCGGTTCGTGGTCATGAACAGCATACCCCGATAGTACTCGAGCAAGCGTAGGAAAATGGCTACGATGCTGTTACGGCCGAGATTGTCGGAGCTGCGCTCGGCAAGGAGCACGTCGCACTCGTCGAGGAGCAGGACGGCATCCCACTTGGCCGCTGCTTCGAGGATCATCGAGAGACTCTCCTCTACCGACTCAAGGTCGGCTCCGAGCTCTCCTGCCCCCATCGCGTAGAGAGGACGTCTGAGCTTCTCCGACACTGTACGACGATGTCAGATTATGTCAGAAACCTTTATAATGATCTCAAATGCTGTTCGTTGGAATGCTTACCTGCTTCCGCTGTTAGGGTCTTACCAACTCCCGGGGGACCTTCGAGAAGCATAGTGATGCCTTGGCCTGAAGTAGTTCGATCTTGTTAGCTGCAAATCATGATACGTGATAGCGTCGAAGGTGCAGTACCTTTGCCTTCGATAACGTCGTCGAATCTGTCCTTGTTTTCCACGTGACTCTCCACGAAAGCCTTGATCAGTCGCTTGTAGTCTCCCTCTAGCACAAGACTGTCAAATGCACCGTCATGCCATTCAATCTCTCGAACGTTGTCGATGTGAAACGTCACTATTGAATGTGATTAGGAACCGATCATGTTCATAGATATTATAGGACCCTCTCACCCCATTTCTTAACCTTGAAGCAATATCCCCGGACATAAGCGCTGCATAGATGTAGCATGTCGTCAGTCAGTTCCGGCCGTTTTGCTTTGAAATGTTAGCTTGTAGTACTCTTTAGGTTAAGTATATCGTTAGATGGAACCTACCGTACTTAGCCCCCCTATTCGCAGACATCCTCGGCATTATTTGTGGTGGCGGCGGCGGAGGTGGCTGTCCCCAATGGGGAATGTTAGGTCCTGTTGCGAAACCAGGCTTCAATGTCATTAGCTACCTCATAACCAGATAGACTGTTGCGGCAATAATTATGTTGGGGGACTTCTTACCATCCCTCTCCCCGGAATCATCGGGCCGCGATAAGGGGGAGCTGGCTGATGTGTCTGGTCGGAAACGTCCATGCCTTGTTTCAAGGAACTTGAATCGAACGGTATGAGGCCGGAGGAGTTATCGGTAAACGTTGCATACGATGCAGGGTCGACGATGATTCTCCCATCAACCTATGTCTTTGTTAGATCCTGTAAAAGTTCCGAAGTCACCGCGATGTAACAAAACTCACGTTCCGTTTATGCTTCCCCTCGATGACGATTCCCTTATAAGCGCCGTAGTAGTATGGCTTGAGATGCATCATCCTAAACTTCTCGCCTCGCTTCCTAAGGGCCTCCTTAACTTCACCTAGTCTCGGATGACAGGAGGCAGGGAAGGCGTCAAGATCTTGAATCTGTCTTGTACCCGGAAATTGGTGAATGGGAATGATTTTCCACTGGTAGCCAAATCCGTCACCCTCGCAATCAATCTCATGAACCGTCAGCTGAAAGTACTTGGCCCCCAATCCTGTGGCATATTGAGTGCTCTGGAGCCGGTAGATACGATCATAGCCATCTTCGAAGGTGTAAATGTCGATGCCTGGTTTGAAAATCGTCCAGAGGTAGTCGTAAGTGATGACGCCGTTCTGACTGAGATCATTGCTCAGCGACATAGTCTCCTTCAGCTCTGACCTTATGATCTTTCGTAGGAGTCGCGCATGGCTCTTACGGACAGGATCATCTATCTCGCGGACGATCTTCTCGAGGCGGTGCCATTCGTAGAAAAAACAATGAAACGGCGCCTTGAACACAAGTTTCTTCAGTGTTGTCGTAATACCGGAGTATTCCTGGAATACTTGGCCGAGGATTGACTTCAGGTAGGAGCTCTGGATCACGATAGAATGAAGAACCATCGCCTTGCCGTCGCTATGGTTTCTTCGAAGTCGAATGAGAAGTGCATGTCGCCTGCTCTCGCTCTCCTCTTCTGCCGATGGCCCTACATCATCCGGTATATCCTCCACCCAGTTGATACAGCAATTACACTTGGTTTCTCCTTCATACAACTTCTTCACGTCGCAAAGCTGTCCAGGACCTTCATGCTCCGCCAAGTCGTCTTCGCTGCTCGATGCTTCTGAGCCAAACTCTGACCAGGTAGCGCTACTGCTGTCTAGTATAATGCGCACCTGCTGGTCATGAGACTGGAAATTTGAACGTCATATTAGCAACTTAAAACAGTTGTAGATAGGTTTCTTCTTACATAGACGACCATGCTTTCAGTGTCCGAAGTGTCCATGGTACTCATTCTTATATGGAACAAGGATACTTGATTGAAAGGAGAAAGGGGGAGCCAGCTCGTAATTCTATCACCGTCGGGGGCCTCCTTTTATGAGATTTGCGGTAAAACCCGTTATCCTAAGAGCCTCATCTACTACTAGGTAGGCTGCTATCGCTACACAGATAAATTGCCATGGCGCATGCCGACGCATGTAATCATTTAGTCCACCACATGGGCAATGCCTATTGGCCTCAAACTCATGCAATAGTGGCCGCCTCAATGTAACAACAATCCTATGGAATGCTAGGCACCTAGATCATCAGACTCCTTGCATATGGCTCCGATTAGTAATGCAATATTAACACACTCCTCTTTATATGATTCATGGGGACTCGATGCAAATCGTGGCTCTATATGAAGCTTGAGCAGTACTCCTCTCCCACTCAGAAGACTCTAATGTCACACAATCTATAGTGATCTCACTGGTCCCTTCATCTCGCAGGAGATGAATACGATGCCCACTAGGCCCATGTACTTAGTTTATCCAATCATAGGCACCGCAGCAATCGGAAGCTATTCGTTGGTATCTCATGCTATCGCTGTTTATGATATATGACGACATGCGTGACCCAATCGAATCAGGTACTACATATCACTGCGTTTTATTCATGCAGTTAGTATCGCAAATGCTGGTGTGCTCCACTAGGTAGGCTACACATCGCCAATGTTGGGGGCTGAATTTTGTCGCCCGACTCACGACTGCGCACCACTTTCTAATTCCACGTCTACTGCGGAATATTGGCCACCCTTTGGGCAACCCATAACCGAGCCTACATACGGTTAGCTCCGATGGCCACCCGGTCAGATCATGGACCTACCCGACTGGATCGGTTCTTCCTCTTCTTCCTCGGCCTGACTGTACCCTACGACGAACGCGCAATATACTCGGAACAGAAAGCGACCAATGGTACCGAGCCATCCCCGCTCCTCCCGGAGTTCTTGTCTGAGCTCGTCCCGTGTTGTGTCGCCAATTGGCCCATCTAGTGTCAAGTGTTAGAAAATCGCTGGTTTCGGTGAGAGTTACGCACCTGCGTGTTCTTCTGCTTCATCAAACGCGTGTCGAAAGCCGTGGCCGAGCTTCTTTAACATCTTGCTTATGACGTGCACTAGCAGACCCAGAGCCATCACCAGTGGAATAAGTTGACTAGCCGTATCTACAGTATTGACGTCCTTGATGTTATTATACCGTAGCGTGACTTCGGCACCGGATACGAAGACTATTTAAAGAGTCAATTACTGCCTCCTTGCAAGTAGAGTGAGGGTCCCAAGTGTCTTAAGCGGCTCGGGAATCCCTGCCCCGATATGAGGCCGAGAAGGGAAGAGGATGGTATTCAACATAGGTTAGGTATTGAGGTACATACTAGCAAAGGGGATCAAACTCCAAAATTGTATGAAGATATGTTGAATTATGTTGCCTGCGACGGCTGCTTCCCCGGTGGGCATGTCTGCTATGTCTTCTGAGAGAGCTACTGACGAGGAAGCACGAAGTTGGTCGGAGTCAGCGTCTTGTTCTCGAGCTTTTCGACGGAGGTATCGAGCACCTATAGAATTCGTAGTAAGTGCCTGCAAATATAATCCGTATGACCTATGCCTCTTGCCGGCTTGCACCAATACTGACCAGAAATTTCTAGCATGAAATAACTTACCCATGGAGCAGCAGGAGTAAGTCAAAGATGCGAGGACTGATATGCCAAACGCGATATTCGCTATAGTCCATATAACCTTGTTAAAGGTCCTGAACCAGCCTCGAAGGCTCACCTTGGTGAAGAAGAAACCGAACTCGTCTTCACAGCCGGATCTTTGCAGAACGTCCAGCCCTATCCACCAGAACCACGAGTAATAGAAACAGAAGGCACCCCACAACAGTATGGCGATAAAACCGCGGTAGTCGATAGCCCGGAGGTTAGTGCCAATAACATTCACCACGAGTTGCGGGACGAGGAGGTAGAAAAGGAGGTACGCCTCCGGTGCGTATAGCTGCCTCGAAGAGCTTTGCTGGATGAGTATGACGAAGTTGGCAAGAATAAATGCGATGGTCGAAGTGTTGATAGCATCGAAGGCGCGCTGCGCAGACGGCCTGGCCAAGACAAGGGCGATAAACTGAAGATAGAGACCTAGACGAACGCCCAGCCCGTATAGGTCTGAGTTGCCATCGATGGGACAGGACGGACGATTATTTTCGGCCATGATGTACAACAGAAAGCCATGAATTAACAGATGAATTCGTAAAGTTCAAGATTGCTCCATCCTGCTTTATATCAAGTGGGGTCGAATATTTCCCATGCCTGGAGTTAAATGCAGTCTATTGTGCGGCTGAGGCAACGAAGCTGGTGATAGATCGAATGGTCCAGAACGCCTTGGTAACAATAATAGCGCGCGCTAGAATGGATTAGGCCTCAGCTAGATGTTCTCAGCTTTCAGCTCTATGTCCAAATTCCGCCCCGTGAACATCTTTATAGGCACCTAGTCTAAGGTTGGTATTCTTGACGGTATCATTCTGCCTTAGAGGGCTCCCTCACAACGAGCAGGCTGCAATGCATCAAGGTGATGGGCATAAAATTCCCAACTCCGACCGACATTGAATTTTGCGAGCATATCTCACCCCCTATTCTCAACCGCCATCTCCAGCTATCCATAGATTTTCACCTCCCGTTCCTCACGACGACCATTTCACCTAGCGCACAGTCACATTTCTGCAAGAGAGTCTCCGAAGATGGAGTCACCAGAAAGCTGCGATATGACGGGCGACGCCGACATGTACGGGGTCGGAATCCGACTTGGCCTGTACGCACAGTCCCTCAATACACTCCTAGTAACACTATTCATGCGGGAAGACGAAGGCCAGAATCAGATTGTCAACCTACTTCTCCAGCTAGCAATATTCGCCGGTACGTTGCGTAACACCGAGACCGGTGATGTTCGCGCCTTTGACGTCGTCATCGTCTTTTGGTTGCTTGTCGGTGCTCTCTCCAGCCTCACGGGGGACGGCTTCGGCGGTGCAGGCTCGTTTTCGGGAACTTGTCGCCTCCTTTTCTACGCCGCGCTGTCGGCCTACGGCTGCTGGTTCTGGTTTACGGGGTTGGACGGCATGCCGTGCCAGGTCCCCCAGATTGTGTTCTTCGGCGGATCCATGCTGAACGGTTGGTTCCGGACTTTCGGCAAGGCGATCTCGATCTTGGGTCTCGCTGTCACAACTGGGATGCTCTTCTGGAATGGGGCTGTCCACGCCACGAAAGGGAGTGGAAGGTCTCGAAGAAGTCAACCTCGCCGACCGCAGACGGAGATCATCCTCATGATTCTCTCGATTGCTATGATAGTCCTGTCTATCACTTCCACAGAATACGTTATCAGAGCGAATCACCTTACGGAAGTGGACGAGATAAACAAGGTGGGGCAGGTACTGGCATTTCTAGTCGGACTCTTTCAACTCCTCGACACTTTAGTTAAGGTCTTCTTTAAGAATCGTCTTCTCACTCCTAGGTGTTGGCTTCTCTTCGGGCGCCACCTCACCTAGTTGAAGCGTGGAGGGGCACGCGTTTCATTGTCGCGTATTGATCGGGTATGTAGCCTACGATAAAGAAGCATTAATACACTGTCGTTACACATATCCTTCCTAATTAGACGTTAAAAAAATGAAAAGCAGGGGGGGCACGTCAGAGATCCCTTTACGCCTTGAGACCTTTATGATTGCCTTCTTGGAAGTCCGAAAGTAACACGTACGTACCTAGAGTAGGTGAACAAAGAGATCCTGAGCAAGCAACCCCTATCCCGGATCTCACATGCCGAACTAGGGAACGGAGCTCTGCCTGTTAGAGTTCCATGCGCAGCTAGTCATTACCGTTGGGCTGGATCTCTTTGCCAATTGGCAGAATGCCACGTGCGCATGATAACCAAATACACAAAGGCCCAGCTGCTAGAACCTCAAGAAGCAGATGATGACTAAAGGGTAAGTACCGGAGGTACCTAAATTCTACGATTAGTTGCTATCAACCAACTAGATCTCTAGTTTCTGGCGAGCGAGCCACGAGGCAGTGACGAAGCCAGCGCTCAGGAGCATGATGCAACCAGCCCATATCTGCATGTACAGGTACCGACCACCCGCCGCGTCGATCAGCGCGCCGGCAATCGGCGGGCCCGTGAGGCAGGCGAAGGAACCGATCGTCATGATCATGCCCGACCGCGTGCCCACCTTGCTCAAGTCTCTCGTCAGCGTCGGCAAGCCCGTCATCGAAATGGTCTGCACGCCGGCGTTGACGAGGCCGGCAACCACCGCGAAGCCGTACAGCGCGCCCTCGGACCCCACGCCGATCCAGCCGAAGTACAGAATGCTCGATCCGATGCAGAGCGGCACGAGGGTTCGGAAGGGCCCGAAATAGGCGTCCGAGACGAGCGCCGGGATGATCCGCCCGGGAACGCCGACGGCGTTGGCGATGAAGAGCGTGTTGAGCGAAGTCTCGCCTTCCATACCTAGGACTGTTCTCCCGTAGTGGTTGATCTATCGAATATGTCAGAGGCAGGATACATAGCAGTATCGGTGTGAAAACTGGACGAAGGAGAAAAACATGAAATGGAGTCCCACGTAATTGTAGATTAAATATACGCCCCATAGCAAGCAGAATGCCCCCGCCGTATAAAACGCGTACGGCAGCTCCTTGAAAGCCGCCCATTCTACCAACGGTCCCCTCGGACGAGGCGGTAACCGCGTGCGGGCGAAGATCAGCATCACGGCAGCGTTGAACATGAATACGAACCCCATGACCCGCATTGTCCAGGGAAATCCCACCTTGTCGGAGAGCTGCTGGGCGATGATAGGGAAGACCGTGCCTCCCGTCGCGCCCCCGCTCGTGACGAGGGCGATCGCCAAGGCGCGCTTCTTGGAGAAGTAGGTGGCGACGCAGGCGATGATGGGGCAGTACAAGATGCCGGCGCCGAGACCGCCGCACATGCCCTGCGCCAGGAAGAGTTGCCAGTACTCGGTCGCGATGGATGCCGTAAAGACGCCTACGAGCTGCAGCCCGGAGCCGATGGCGATCAGCGAGCGGAAGTAGCCTGCGTCGAAGAGGCGGCCCGAGAACATGCCTATACAGGCGAGGAGGAAGACCTGGACGCTGCCGGTCCACGACACGGCCGAGAGCGGCAGATGCAGCTCCGCCGTGTAGTAGTCCTGGAATATGCCATAGCTATTGAACCACCCGAAGGTATTGAACAGGGCGAGACTTGGGGTTGTTTGATTAGAAAAGCGGCCGTCGTAATAGACGATGGGGTTACTCACTGTCCCACGAAGACCTGGACCCATCCGGCACCACCATCAGGCGGTGGCTCAGTATCCACCGACCCTCCAACCGGGGCCGTCTCAATCTCGCTTGGCGGCGACGTCGCCGTGACCTCGACGGAGCCTTCTTCCTTGTCCGAGCTCATAGCTTGTCTCAGTGCGTTCAACTTGTGGTTTAAAGTTGTGGAAATCGAGGTCAGGCGGTCGACTGGAGGAGAGGAAGACCCCTTCGATCTAAGCCTCCTTTTCTCCAACGCAAGCGTGCGGTTCTGCACTTACTGTATGGGCCTTTTCTGGATGCGGGCTCGCCCGACCAACGGATGACAACCGAAGGAACTCTGCGGATCCCGTTGGCTGGAGATGGCGAAGATGCGGATCTTGTGTATATGTATACGACCTTGGGGTGTTGACAAGTGTTCATGTAGTATCAAGTCGGCTAAACTGTCGTGGAGAGGCTGGGAGAAGATCCTGCGCACGGAATATATCGTAGGAACATTTGCGCCGGCGGTCTTTAAGACAGCAGTGGCGAGTCTTACAGACTCTTTCATTGTTCGAAACCATCGGGACGTGCACACGTGCTTTAAAGGCAATGTGCTTTATGTCTTTTTCTCTTTAGGCAGATAGGCAGATAGGGTGACCTTAGCAGGTCTGGACGCGTGGAGTAAGACAAGATCTCGCTTCTCCCTTTTTGTTCAAGACCTACCTACCCGAGTTTAGGGCTAGATGCAGGGCACGGTTATGCGGGATGCACAGCATCCCTCCGGTCGGAATGAGCCGAGGGCTAATGATTCGTTCTAGCCACAGGCGGAACAGGGGCAAAATGACATGATACGTATACCGACATCTGAATTCGTACGTCTCACGTAGTGCAGAAGGATCTTTCTCCTATTATCCGCATGTCTAACCAATTACACTGAAATCCGCTACTCTTTGCTTGTCAAACGGCGAGAAAAAAAATTGATATCGATGATTCCAAATTACAGTCACGCATAAGGCTTCACTTGCTCCTCCGTCCAAGCCCAAAACTTTTGCGCGATCCCCGTACCACCCTCCGACTGAGGCTTCGAACCCTGTAGCAGATCTTTTCGAATATTGGCGATTCGACCCCATGGAGCAACTGTCGACGCATTGTGTCAGCACACGAAGGGACCCGTTAGATGGGAAGACTCACGCCAACTGCCTGTCTTTTCGAGCGTCACCTCATCCGAGAGGCCGGCAAACAATTCCGTGTAGGCACCATTGATGGGAGGATACACGGTGGCTTTCCTGAATAGCATCTCAAGCGTATTGCAATTGCGATCAAGCTCTGTTTTTAGGTTGCCGGGATTGAGCGACTGCAATTCTGTTAGTCTGTTCACTTGGTCTATTCAGACCTGGTCTCGGCCGAAGCCACGATGGGGTTTAGGTAATCTCTAAGCGAGACTTACGACACTGACAATGCCATCCTTGCGATGCCGACGCGCGTATTCAGTTGCGTGGTAGTAATTGCCCGCCTTGCTGACTCCGTACTTGTACGCGTAGAAGATATCTTTCTTGTAGTCTAGGTTGTCTACGTCAATGCCGCCCTCGCAGGGAAGGAGATGTTCGGCGGCCGACGAAGATACCCATACAACACGAACGTTACCCTCCGGAGACACTTTGGCGGTCTCGATCAAAGTTGGGGTCAGAAGCTGGGTGAACAGGAACGGCCCCAGATTATTGGTGCCGAGCTGCAGCTCGTAACCCTGAGCCGATTTGCTGCCCTCGGGCGGCTTCATAACACCGGCATTGTTGAACAAAACATGCAGATGCTTCTCCTTGGCAAGAAATATCTCAGCCGCCTTCTTTACGATGGTCAAGTCGCTCAAGTCCAGGTAAAGGTACTCCAGCTTTCCGGTCGACGAGGGAACCGCTTCCAGGATAGAATGAATTGCGTTGCGGCCCTTTTCCTCATTGCGCGACGTCACCCAAACAGTTGCATTCTTGGAAAAGAGAATCTGGGCTACCTCCTTGCCGACACCTGTATTCGCGCCGGTGACCACGTAGACTTTACCGGACAGGTCCGGAATGTCTTTCTCGGTAAAGCCAGGCCTACCAGGAATGACCTGGCGAACGGCCTCAATTAAAGACATGGTTGATTGAATGCAAACGTTTGGTATCTCAAAATCCAAGCCATCAGTGAGATATGATAGATGTCGTACCTTATCCCTTCCGGATAAGCCCGGAACTTCACATATCACTGGTTCGGAGACCATGGAACAAGGGAAAGCATATTACGTCACAGCATTGCATTGCGTCAAATTGTTCGAGAGATGGTCACCAGTGTCCACAGATTGTCTGTTTTCAATGTTGAACTTGATGAAAATCGCAAGCTAAAGTCGCTGTGATTAAGCGAACCTCGGTCAACAGTGCTATCGCGAAACTTCAACTCCACTTCCACTTATATGCCGCTTTAGGTGGTTCTAGGCAGTTCTCCGCCGGATCGATCATTTTCATCTCAAGCTTGTATGTCCATGCAGCCACGGTAACTAACTCTTGGCGCATATGCGCTGCATTTACGTCGCTGTAGCATTACTCACACACCTGCCCATCTCGTCAATCCCGTATTGGCTTACCTTGCGTTCGCGAATCCCGGCAGCATACCGATTCGGCGCGTACGTTACCGGATCCGAGCTACCTCTGCTTCGAGTGAACGGCTCAGCCCCGCAGCTTAGAATTGACGGTACTACGCCGTAGGTGTTCATGACCCGTAGCTTTAACCAAAAGCCCCGGTCTCCGTCAGCATGTCTCTAACCGACGTCCTGGCTGTGTCTCGGACGATGAATTACTATCGATAGCCCATGCGGGCAGACGGGCCAGAGTGTCCGCTGTAGGTATCCATCGAAGCCTATCGGTCAGTCCTGATAGCATTCGGCAGGCGACAGGCACATCAAGGCGACTGGGCGAATGTCCGCTGAGCAACAAAAGCACTGCCAGCTAGCTGATTGGACTTTTATTGGGACATGTTAACGCTTACATATAAAACCCCTTCCAACATTGATCGACCGATTTGTTTCCCATGTCCGCTAGAAAAAGAAATGAAACTGAGACACCGCTGTTGCCATGACCAGGTTATCTGTTCAACGGGGTTACCTCATGCTCCGCATTGCTCGGTAGAAGTTGGCGTGATGAGCATCACTTCGCAGTAACTCCGTAGCGCTGACAATAGACAGATACCTAAAAAAAAATTGACCGCTCGAGGCAAGTGCTGACATCTTTGGGGATGATGGTCACCGTGCTCCCCCACAAGGGTCCGCTCGTGAGACAACACCCAGCCTTACCAATGTGCAGCATGGCGGCATTCCAGCGATATAGTGGCGGGTATGAACCTAGGGAAGAAGCCAACTGACCAATGCGAAATAAGAAACGTGTGCTGAGAAACATGTCTAAGTTCCTGCGGCTGAATTTCTTACTCCTGGTGATAGTACGTGGGGAACTCCGGCGGGGACTACGCTACGGCACGGTCTCATATACCGAAGGATTGCTGGAATTTCTTCTTTGTCTTAGGCATGAAGGCGGACACTTGATTCGGACATGGCGGGGTTCCGTATACCAAGTGCGGGTTGAAAGAATGCCGCATATATATAGCTGTTGATGTTGTTACGGGAGGGGGAAATCATCGTGTTGCTACGGCTAGATTGACTTCTTCACAACTACGAAAAGATGGCTAACGGAAACATCAGCTTTGAGGGTATAGTTCATAACCTTCCTAACAACACGTTATAAGAAATGCGAAGGTCTTCGTGCTGACGATGACTAGACTTCCTCGGCCTCCAGGCCTGCGTCGTCGAGTGGGCGGACAGCTACGATACCAAGGACTGGGATAGGCTGCGAAAGTGCATCGCACCTACTCTGCGAGTGCGTCCATCCCGCCTCTCCGGGATTAGAATAGTCAGACTAACCAACAGAGCAGATCGACTACCGCTCGTTCCTGGACAAGCTCTGGGAGGCGATGCCAGCGGAGGAGTACGTGGCGATGGTCTCGTCGCCGGCGGTGCTGGGCGACCCGCTGCTCAAGACGCAGCACTTCATCGGCGGGACCAAGTGGGAGAAGATCTCGGACACGGAGGTGCAGGGGACGCACCAGCTGCGCGTGCCGCACCAGCGGTACACGGACGCGACGCGGACCAAGGTCGCCGTCAAGGGCCACGCCCACTCCACCAACTACCACATCTACCGCAAGATCGACGGCGTCTGGAAGTTCGCCGGCCTCAACCCCGACATCCGCTGGAGCGAGTACGACTTCGACAAGATGTTCGCCAGCGGCCGCGAGACGTTCGGCGACGAGATCGCCGCCAAGGCCGAGGGTATTCCCGTTAAGGCATAAGGTCGTAAGGTCTCTCTGGGACTTGGAGGGGCGTTTGGATATGGTTCGGCGTCTCAAGAACAAACGATGAGACGACTGGTATGGGCGCTTTTCGGTGCTGTACGTCCTGGATGGTCATGTACGTACTGAAAGCTGGCTATTCGGAAAACTTTGGCATCAATCTGTACTTGGAAATATGCATTCCACTGGCGAATCAACTACTGAGTTGCTCAACGACTTCACGAGTAGTTCTGTCGGCTCGTTTTCCTATCACGTTATCAATATCCCTCTTTACCACCCTCTATGCCCGTCAGCCGTTTTCGGTTCCTTCTTACAACAACTTGCATAGCGACTCGTCGTACTAGTAGTCCGAGATGACAGGGTTGAAGCAGAAACCTGTAAACGAGTCGACCAAATTCTAGACCTGGAGGCTGCGATCTGTCCGACTAGCCCACATAACCGATGGTTCATGTGACCTGGCGTAATTGACGCGCCTCACGATACATATTTGCCTCAGCATATGTAGGATATGCCCCGCCACCAGGGTATTATTCAAATGCAACCCCTGAAAGTGGAACACCTAAGATTACGCGGAGGACTTGCATTTGATTTCATGACACCAGCCGAGCATAAGATATGTCAACTATAGCAGTGTTATCGAAACTTCTAGAGTAGTTGTCCTTGTCAAAAATAAATACGAGAGCCCAGACTACTTACTGGGTAGGTAGGCACACAGACGTTAATTTTTAATGCCTCGTAATTGATGGGGATGTTATAGCGTTGCTGCTATACAATATGCGAACCTATTCGTGAAGTACGAGGCTAGCATTTACTGGGGAATTTCCCCTCATTTAAGGAATACAGTGGAACGTCGTGAAGTTCTTAATAAGAGCCACACGTGCGACCAACTAGTGGCCGTGAACAAAATCGACATTGTTCTAAGGCCGAGCCAAGCCGGAACTTGGCCCCTAGGAGTATAGGTACAGTTGAAGGAAAGAAGATGCTATACACTTAGAAGACTGGCCACAATAGATAAGTGTGTAATAGCAAGACGGACGAATAATATCAAGATAGAGAACCGAGTGGAGTTCTGCAGTCATCTCAATTATTCGCTCAACGAAATGAGTAAGTGAGTTGGGGAAACGTCCAAGTTCGACGAGATGCATGTGTGCGCGCCCAATATGCAAAGTGAGCCAGCCAGTAGTGACTGGAACCTTACATATGGCTTGCATCGGCCCCCTGGACGCCGCTGACGGACGTCCAAATAGCCTCGTGACCCCAACAACCACTGAGCTGCGCGTCTCCAGAGTCACCGAATCAACTAAAGAGTCCAGATTGGCGCGGTGGAACCTGGCCTCGACAACCCCCACGTGCGCCGGTGAGACAACCGGACCCCGGCAGCTCCGGGGAACACGCCGGGAAAGCGGTGAAAGCAAGAACGAATTTGGTTGTGAAACGTTCTTTATATAGAACTTATGATTCACGTATTGCCTGTATATATTAGCTGTGTATTTATTGGCATTTAAGGTCCCATGGCTTGTCATGATAGGAAGAAAGCGAGGCAGAACTCGGCACATCTCGTCTAAAGCTTACACAAAGCTTGCCGCCATATCTGTTGTCCACTCGAAGCCAGGTGATGGGGAGGAATCTCGTTTGCCAATGTCATGAACGTTGGCGCCCAGAATGCCGAGGATGCTGGCGGCTTGGAAACGTGTGATACCTACAGCCGGGCGCAGGCATGGAAGCGAAGATGGTAACAACGTCATGTGATGGGGACGATTGGGATTTCGCGAGAGCCGCCAAGAAGGGCCTAAACGTTACGTTGGACATGGCAGAGGCTGTGCCACGAGCTTTTCCTTTTTTCCAACTGCGCCATTGGTACGAGTCAGTTAAGGTACCTCCAGATCATGATAAATATATTAAAAGATTGGTCTGGAAATGGGATTCGGAACGTGGTTCACGTTGTCAGTTGTCAAGGGATCCAATGGGTTACGATGAAAACGTCTTAAGAATTGAGAAGCGGAAGAAATAATTAAAGACAAGGAGGGACTCGGGCCTCGGGAGTCGGATTCTTCAGGGCGTTGAAACATGAAAAAGTAGCCTCCAAGTACATCAGCGGAAGCGGGCTTTCTGAAATGAGCCTAGCGTCGTGCCGCTTTAGTATTTCCTAGTCCGTACACGAGTTCACCTTGACTAGACCTTGACTTCGAAGCAACATAATTTGGCATGTGGTACGTTTCAGATGCAAGAGGTTAAAATAGCAGGTGTGATCTTTGGAGGATAAATATATGTTGTGTATTCCATTTTGTTTATTTCCTATCCTATGGCCACGCTGTTATCTCGAAACGCACCTCGAATTTTACACGGCATCGTTTTAATTTCCAAAGGAGACTGACGGGTCGAGTCTTCCCATTCCACCTCGGAAAAGACGGCACGTCGACTCAAATAAGAAGGCTCTAAAATACTGCGCCTACCTATGGGGGGCCACCTAACGTATCCAGCAGGTAGTTTCACAATGTTGGTGGAATGATGAATTAGTTCCACAACATCGGAGACATCTGCCGTCGTCGACCGCATTCCGGTCCATTTCGAAGGTTCCCGGAGCCCGCAAGTCGCACGTCGCACGCACGTAACACGCAGAAGATGCATGTGCTTTATAAACCAACCGCATGCAAACAAATGCGAGCTTTCTTCCTAGTACGGTCAGTGAGTTTATACTAAAACCCCCGCGATCTTTGCGACTCCGCATATTTTATCTGGGATGTCATGATGTCTGGATGTCTCCCCGCTCTAGACGATCCTTTTGTTCATTTGAGCCTCAATTGTAAGAAGTCATTGGTTGATTTTCCTTCTGCGCGCCATCCTTTTGGTTGAAAAGCCGGTATCTTCACGTCCCTCCGCACCGAGGGTGTGAGTGCTAAGCTGGTAGGTGGTAGGTGGTAAAAAGCTGCGAGGAGATGGCTGATCCGTGGTACGTGGAAGATACGCCCATGTCTCTAGGCCTATCAGAGGGTCAGAGGGTCATGGTGGCCCGGCCGGCATACATGGGAGCCCTGCGCATGCACGCCCAAGTCCCCACATGGTACACTAGGGCTGCTGGCAAAAGTTAAGAGCTACCTAAAGATCCTTGAAATTCAGGCCCCATCAAAATTCCCCAAATCTCATCATCAAGCATGGCTGCAGATTGGAGATGAATATTTTTATGAAGTACAAAAACTTTGATGCTGCCGATTCCTCCTGACTCTCGTGTTATTCCTTCTTTGTACCGCGACTTTCCTCGGTTCCTGTGAACCTTTTTATTTTTATTTTTATTTTTCTCGTCCTATTCATTAGCTGGGCATCAATAGCCCGGCCTCTCTTTTCCAATTTGATACCTAAGAGCGTACTGCTTATGCCGCCGGCGCAACCCCCAATCCCTCAACCCCCATTCCCCCCATCGTTCATGATCGCCCACGCGTGAAAAACAAATGTACTAAAAAAGGAGAGCGTCTGTATCTCGCATATAGCGGCTATCTCGATTTTGTTTTCTGTCGCCTTAGTCCATTGTATAGCTAGTTTGCCAACTGCTTGGCATGCCATCATCCTTCTGAATGCATCTAGATCAGAATATCCCCAGGGCCGTATCCATAAGTTGGAGAGCATCCAAACCTGCGTCGCCTCTTGCACACTTTTCGTTGTCTGTAGGGGAGCCATCGTTTGCACCTTCGTCCGATCAACGTCCTCCTTAAACCAAACGACTCTTAGGTTACCGCTTCACGACCCCGACTTTCCTCTAGCGATCCACCTCCCGGACCGAGTTGCCCACGAGGCTCGCCGATAGATAATGGCGTGGGACCATCTTTCTATTACGAAACCCCACTTGGTGTATATCATCTTGGGGGGTTTCACTTCGCTTTTTATGCTTTGCTCTTCTGTTATTAAGGAGCGCATGTATATTGGTGAAGCGACCGTGGCCACGCTGTGCGGTGTCATATTCGGTCCCCATGCCGCAAATCTTATCGATCCCAATTCGTGGGGGAACGTCGACGAGGTTACCCTTGAGTTCTCCCGAATCGTCCTTGTCGTCCAATGTTTCGCCGTCGGGGTCGAATTGCCTAAATACTATATGGAGAAGCATTGGAAATCCGTCGTGTTCTTGCTACTCCCCGTCATGACGTTCGGGTGGTTGGTTACGAGTCTGGTTGTATGGTGGATGTTTCCGTCATTGTCTTGGCTCGAGAGTCTGGTGGTTGCCGCTTGTGTCACAGCTACCGATCCCGTTCTCGCGTCTTCGGTCGTGGGTAGGGGCAAATTTGCAAAGCGAGTACCGAAGCACTTGCGAGATCTACTCTCTGCCGAATCTGGTTGCAACGATGGCATGGCTTTCCCCTTCATCTACCTTTCTCTCTATCTCATTCAGGAGCATCTGGACGCCAGAGAGACGACGTATCATTGGCTGGTTTATACCGTACTCTACGAGTGCATTTTCGGCGCCGTCTACGGGTTTCTGATCGGATATATCGCCCGACACGGCATCAAGTTCGCCGAGAAGCACGACCTAATCGATCGCGAGAGTTTTCTCGTCTTCTATTTCACCTTGGCGCTTTTCTGCGCGGGTTCGGGTAGTATCCTAGGTGTCGACGACCTGCTTGTCGGCTTTGCTGCCGGTGTCGGCTTTTCGAATGATGGTTGGTTTAGCGAAAAGACGGAGGAATCCCATGTGTCCAACGTTATCGACTTGTTGATCAACTTGGCTTATTTTGTCTTTCTCGGCACCATTATTCCCTGGGATCAGTATAACAATGTGGACATTGGTCTTTCCGCGTGGAGGCTAGTGGTCATGGCCATCTTCGTCATTTTGTTCCGTCGAATTCCAATCATGATGGCTCTTAAGCCACTTATTCCCGATGTCAAAACCTGGCGAGAAGCCCTGTTTGCTGGGCATTTCGGCCCGATCGGTGTAGGCGCAATTTTTGTCGCCTTGCTTGCTCGCGGCGAGCTGGAACATGAGACGAGCATCCCCGAACCAGAAATCCCAGCTCCCGGTACAAATGAGTACTATAATCTTATTGTCCTTGTTTGGCCTATTGTCACGTTCATGGTGATTTCCTCAATCCTCGTCCATGGTTCTTCGGTCGCTGTGTTTACTCTCGGAAAGCGCATCAACACTCTGCAACTCACTATGTCGTTCACTACCGCTCCGGAGGAGGGCCCCGCATGGATGGCCCGCCTGCCACGAATATCATCGCAATCGCGATCGCAAGCCCGAACCATGTCGGACACCGATTTCGAGGAGGTGAAGATGCCAGAATTCCCACCTGGAACTTTACCCCCTATTGGGTCGCCTGGACAATTCTTGCGTCGTCAACGTGAGGAAGAGAACCCAAGTAGGGCGGGAAGTCGTAACTCATCAGTGGCTGGTCGGCGTCGGGGCAACAGGAAGAAGTGGGACGATGGTATCGGACCCGGTGGGCCTGTAAGCCAGTCCGCCATATTCCCCCAGCGGAAGAGTATGAGTGAACCGATGTCGCCATCCGATTCTATGCCACCCATGTCTCCACGGCAAGAAAGCTCCGGCTCACCATCAGAAGAGCTCCGTGAGAAGGAAAGAGAAAAGGAGATGGAGAGTATCATAGACCTAGCAAAGGAACGGGAAAGGGAGCAGGAAGCAGGTCAGGAGACACCACCTACGGGCGAGCGGCGCGATCAACTTGAAGTGTACGACGAGGGTAGCCATATTGTTGTTGAAGATCAAGATGATCGAGTGCTTGCTGTTGAGAAAACCGAGCATCATCAACCTAGCGACTTGAGCAAAGTGAAAGAAAAGGCCAAGGCCGAGACCCAAAAGCCTGGATGGACGTACGACTCGCTCAAGAAAAGTCTCGGGAGATGGCGCGAAGAGGAAGTCCAGAAACGCAAGGACAAGACAAAGACTCACCATCGAAAGCACGAGCCCGCTAGAGCGTATCAGTTCGGCAATACGGTAAGCGCAGTTTCTCCTGTAATCCAGGATGCGAGCATATTGCTAATTTCGTGGAATAGATTATCGTCGAAGATGAGGATGGAGAGGTCGTTCGGAAGTACGACTTGCCCGCGGACCGTAGCGACGGCAAAGATTACGTGGCCACTAGCTTGAAATACATGGGAATGGGTGGCCTCGTTAAGCCATCTGACAAAGCTGCTCCTCAGACTGGAGAGTCATCTGAACAAGAAATTACCCAGGATAATAGCTCCAAGCCCGAACCTCCAGCTCGGACAAGAACCGGTGGATGGCCGGGCTTTAATCGTGGTAGTGCTGCTGATCAGAGGAGGAAGGATGCTACCGATTCCACCGAAAAGAGCGTGGCGGATGACCGCGGAATTCGATTCACAATCGGGGGTGTTGGGCGACGCATGACGAAGGATGATTTCCTCAAGGAGGTGCAGAAACTAGATGCTCGTACTCGCCACGAGGTCATCGATCAGTCCACTGCTCCTCCAGCGGTCAAATCGATTGCGAAACAAGAGGCAAAAACGACAGCGTCCCCATCGGAAGCTCCAGTCCGCCCACAAATCAGCATAACGCAGGCCAGCGACAGCACTCGTGACACGAGCATGTCTCCTTCTCGGGCAGAGCCGCCGCGCGGACGCAGTTCTACGACCAGCTCGGAGCAGGTCCCGACTTCGAACACGCCTGAAACGGCAGCGGAGAGACGACGCAGAATAGCGGCTTTTGCCAGCGTTCGCGAGGACCACGAGACGGGAGAGACGCCGGCGGAGCGCAGGAGGAGAGAGGCTGCGTTAGGAGTAGACAGCGATGCAGCTGAAGACAGCGACAGCGACGACGATGATACCCCTAGAGTACCGCGTACGAGACGGGGGATCAGATTTGCGGATTCCCCGCTGAACAAGGGCTAAAATGGCACAATGCCTTGGTAATGTTTTTTTTTTCTCGGTTCGATTATGAAGGATATACTGGATTCCAGGCACAGCGAAAAGGGAAGTGAGTAGAATTATACGATGCATGAGGTGGAGTAGATATTCCTCCAGTTTAGAGCAGGATATGTTTATGTGGTGTGTTGTATATGACCGCGATGGTATATGGTATATACGAAGAATCGGTGATGAAGCTGTTGATAATGAAATGTGTCCTCGCTGTTCAGGTGAGACACGTCAAGCCCTCTACTTTATAGATACGGAAATTCGTGTGCAGATATTTGTAAGTATTAGTTAATATACCTAGCCTAGACTTTCTAAGACCTGGTTTATCTATGAAACATCCAAACTGAGAATTAGAAACATGCTGTCGAGAATCGACTTGTCGGTTTGAGGAGGTGAAGCTATCGTGATAATCTTGGTTTATCTACCATTTATCTAACATACCTATGTAGATGCTGAGGGTCTCGTAACTACAGAGATATTCTGTTTCTAAAACCGGTTCATCTACGAGGTATTGTTAGACGGGTGTTGAAAAGGAGGGTATTCTCATGAAATGGCAAATGTAGTTTTTTACGTAATCTTCCTCGGCGCAATATGGTGCTCATGGATGTTTTTTTAACGAACTGGAAGTTAGCAGGCTCGTTAGAGGGAAGGCACCTGTAAGGACGTGCGGGACATGCGGGACATGCGGGGCACTGGGAATTTAACGTGCGTCCCGGGCGCCGTTCCTCGAGTCTCTCCGCACAATGCCCACTTTACGTTTTCCAATCAAACGAGTCGGCAGACTGTCAAAATAAGACCGAGAGCTACGACATCCAACCAATGATATCCAAGCTCTACAACCCCTGCTGCCCTAATGATGGAGCATCGAGCAGAATTTGAAGAATTTCCTCCCGGTCCTCCAAATTCGCCTGTTCGACCAACAAAGAGCGACTCACTCTACTTCAACTACACACTCACTATTCACGCCGCGGAACACTCCAACAACTTTCGTGTACAGCATTCCAAGATGGTTCAGCTTACAGAAGTTGTCGACGAGCACTTTCAGGAGGGCCAGGCCGGTCCCGACGAGGATGAAGATTTCACTGACACCGGTACGTCACATGGCCTCGTCCCTTCTCTTTGCTTTCGCTAACTCTTCATCTCTGCAGATTCCGAGATCTCAACCGAATCCGACTACGACCCGACCAACGAGACCCTTGCCGAGCGACTCTACGCCCTGCGCGACATCATTCCTCCCACCACTCGTAACTCGATCGCCAGCAAGTTCAATGCCACCACCGGCGCAGTCAAGAGCATTCTCTCCTTCGGCGGCAAGTCTCTCTGGGTGCTCGGTACCTCGGCGCTGATCATCGGTGTGCCCTGGACCCTTGCTTGGGCCGAAGAGCAACAAGTCATCGAGATGGAGAAGGAAATGAAGATGCGTGAGATGGGCGGAGACGTAAGCTGTCATGCCATAATGACATAGGGACGAGACAAGGAAGCTAATATTCATGCCAGATTCTAACTGGCGGTGCCATCGGAGGCGCAGCAACCGGCCAGGACAGCGAGGTCAAGCCGGCTCTATAGCAACCCTGCGATATAGAATCTCTTGCGTCATTCTACTGCCTCATACGGCACATTGCAGCGTCCCCGATGGTTGTTCATATCCGACGACGAACCGTTCCCTGTACATTACACCCTTCTAATACACGAACCTCGAGGATCCGCATCGCTTCTCTCTCTATTGGAGATAATCTGATGCGCGGACTTCCCTACCGGGTCATAATTCCTACGGCAGTCACGTATTGAACAGAAGGTTTCAGGAAGAAGGAAGATCTCTGCTCACGACGTGGTTTTTCAGTTATTGGTTTTCGCGATGACGTCCTTTTTCACAGGCTGTACGATAGTTTGGCATCAAGTGCAGTTGACGCACAGGCGGACTCGGATGCATTGGACGGGACAGTCCCTGGCTACATGAATGAACTGAATTACTGCACGATTCCCTCTCTTCCCTCGGTCCAGTTAATGGTATAAAGAAAAACTACAAAGTAGATTAGATTCTACCAGTGTTATCTCACCAGCGCCATAGGATAATTAGGCAATTATCCTTGTTGGGGTAGCGGAACATGAAAGAATTTTGCCTCAAGCTCAGTGGTTCCCTGCTCAACTCTCTGTGTGCGTTCCTCAGTTATGCAAATCATGAGGATATGTTGCTCCAGACTCTTCAAAGAGAACACAATATCTTAGGTATCCAGAAGCCCATCAAGTTCATGTTGGGTGCCATCCATCATGCCGCCACTCACACGATCTGGAAGTCATCACAATGCGTCCAAAGCCCCTTAAGTTGAACGACAATTATGTTCATGTCATCCGCGAAGGCAGCCACCTCCATGTTTACAGTTAGATGGGCTACAATCCAATAACTAGGAATATTGTTCAGGGGGTAGTAAATACTTAACGGTGGACTTCTGTGTTAATGTCAGTGGGACTGAGAAGCAAAAAGCTCCTCTCCTCATACGAGTCTCGATAGATAGGTATTCACCAAAGTTATAGCGTCATCTGGATAGCTTCACATGTCTCCCTTAAGGAGGAAGCGTCCGGAGCAGCCCTGCCCCGCCCCCTTTTATTCAAAATAAAAATCTTTTCCTAACAAGGTAGCAAAAGGAAAACGAATGGTCCCAGAGAGGCTCGAACTCTCGGCCTTCGCATTATTAGTACGACGCTCTGACCAACTGAGCTATGGGACCCTTAGTCGGGTGCGACTGTTAGTCATGGTGACAATCGGCGAGCTTAAAGGGGTACAAGTAGGTTAACCGTCGTGAATATGAAAAAAAAAAAAGACCTCTTAGAGTTTGCTTCGCGAAGGGCCGGGCAACTGGCTTTGGTGAACTGGGTCGCTTTCTGGAGCTAACTGATAGAATATCCACACGCTTTAGCTACATATCATATTAGCTTGTTCCCTTACGGACCTAGATATAAGAGAGTACGTAACAAATACCCATGACAATTAATAGTTACTATGTAAGAAGCCCACTATGTCCTCAGTAACGTCACGGTCAATATATGGTTGACATTATAAGTTTTATTGAGTCTCCTTTCTCGTTACTTATAGTGGCCTCTGACCGGGTTAATGCCAGTATGGCGATAGCCTATTCATATCCATCGATTCATATATCGTAATACCTGAATCAACCTGAGATATCCTGCTAACACACCGTATCCCTTGAGGCGACACTGGCGTTTCTTTAGGTAATCGACTTTGTAAGTGGTCCGTCCATATTTGTCTGTCCGCCATAGCGAAATCTGTAGCATAGGTTTTAGCCTGCTGATGAGCCGCTTCCGAATGAGAACAGGAGGCCGACTCATCAGTACAGATCGGTGAAGTTTCGTGGGTTTTGTATGCATGTGAAGGTTTGGTCGCCTCAACTTCGCGTTCAGGGGCTCGATGGGCAGGGGATTTGTTTGCTGAGAAAACAGTACCCCCAGGAGAATCCCGTCCCCCTATTTCGGTGCTTTCTAGGTTGGCTTGTATAACAGATCCTCCCCTTCGGAATCGTAGACATAGAATACTGATTAACGAACCCAGCGCGATTCCTGCAACAGCTGCGCCTGCTCCAATGCCCACATGTGTCCCCAGCATGTCAGGGACTGAAGTATCATTCGACTTGGTGGCCGGCTCTTCCATTCCGCGATCGGCAGTCGTCAAGCTGATGTTGGTTCGAGATAATACGGACAGGGCATTATTGCTTAAGGTATTCGATGCTAGACTGGCTTGATCGGTAAAAGCGGCCGTCTGGTTATGGTTAGGACATCGAGAAAACTTCAGGGGAAATCTCGAACTGACCCGAATTCTTTCTAGTTCTACGAATTTAAATGGTAAGATTTTGAGACCATCGGTCGCGCCTTCGTCGCCAGAACTTAGTTGAAACCAGCATGGATCTCCGCCGTCTTTGAAGGTCAGCTGTACAAGAGCCGAGCTATTGAAGCCGTTGACCTGATTTCTAGTTTTCTCTATTGCTCATATCAGTACGTAAACTCCACTCTCGACGTGAAATCTTGTAGTAGACCCAATGGGTTATCTTGTTTAATAGCCTAGAGCCAAGTATTATGCATAAACCCACGGAGCCAACCTACCTTGTGGAACGCCGTTCACTTTGCACCAAGTGTGTAGCCACGGACTTGAAAAATCTGATTTGTATGTAACCTCAATGGTATCCAGGTAGTAGAAAGTTTGCTGTTGCTTCGGATATATAATCCTCTCTGGGCTCGGCTCGTCTCTCACGTTCGCGGATGTTAGACCCAGTAGACAGAGAAAGAATACAGTTACGTATTCGAAGCCGGATACTGCAGGCATTCTGACAGCTTTCATTCCCCTTCTCTGCGAAAAGCGAGTGTCATATCATGCAAGAAGGGATAAAAAGAAGAAAACATTGGGAGGATGGTTACCGGTCTAGTTGAGAGCTGACTGTGAGTGATATTAGTTAACGTTATAATACATATAATACCTATGTTAGAATAGGTAGCTAGTAAACCAAGTGGCTAGGCTACGCCCCACACTTGTGGCTTCTTATATAATAGCTTACGCTTTTTATAAATATTTTTAATAATTTATTTTTTTAATATAATAATTATAATATTTATAATTTACGTTTTATTTTAATAAATTATAAATTTAAAAATTTATAAATTATATTTATAATTTATTTTATATTTTTATAAAATATTTTTTTATAATAAATATAATAAGTAACTAAGTTATAATAATTTTTTTTATATTTTTATAAAAAAAATATTAAAAAGTAATTTTAATAAATTAAAATATTTAAAAAATTATTTAAAATATAAAAACTTTATTTTTTATTTTTATTTATATAAAATATTTTAAATATTTTAATTATATTAAAATATATATAAATTATAATAATTATAAAACGTTTAATAAAATTAATAATAATTTTATTTTAAAAATTTTATTAATAATAATATTATTAAATATTTAAAAAATAAAACGTTTATTAGTTTTTTAATAAAAAATAATAATTTTTATTAATTTAAAAATTATTATTATTAAAATAATAAAGTTAAAAAAATTAAAAAAAAAATAAATAAAAATTTTATATAAAATAATTTATTATAAATTAAAAATAAAATTATTTATAAAAATAATATTTATTAAATTTTTTAATAAAAATAATTTTTTATATTTT